>CAKNYM010016079.1:0-25609 GCA_932195095.1 Andricus curvator | reverse complement strand
TCGTGCATATAGCTACAATATGTTTGCGAGGAAGGCTTTTCAGGACTCCGTTACTGATAGTGTCGTTACCGGGAGCTTTTCTGTTCCGGAGTGAGCGGATTGAGTCGATGATTTCTTTAGGAGAGGTAGGAAGGAAGTCATTGTCTGTCACAGTGAAGTCTTGTGCAGTCTTTGAGATGTGGTCGTGGAAGGACGTGAATTTATCGATGCTAGGAAAAGGGGAACATTGATATTTCAAGGAGTCTGCAAAAATGTTCGCTTTATTCTCATCAAGGGAGAAGGTTCGGACGTCTTTTACAAAAGAAGGGAGGTGAGTTTTCCTGTTACGAAGAGATTTAATCACTTTCCAACATCTTTTAGGATTTTGTTCGGCTTCAGCGATGTAGGCATCGAAAGATGAATTGTTGGTGGACTGTAGGGCGGATGTGAGTTCTTTTTGAAGGGAGTTTAAACGCTGACGATTTTTGGAGTTTCGGTTTGATTGCCAAGGTTTCCTGGTATGATTTTTTTTAAAGACAAGGTGACGGATAGCAGAAGATAGTTTGAGTTGGAAAGGAGAAACGATGTTGGTTGTGGTAGCTAGTTTGACAGAGTTTTGGATGTCTTTGGTAAGGGCTTCGACTGCTGCGTCTATTTCAGCAGTAGTTTGGATCTGGGGACATTTGAAGGGGGAAGTTTCAAGAATGTATTTAAGGTGGAGATAGTCGATTTTAGACTCTATGGGCGGACAGAACTCAGGGTTACCTGTCAGCTCCAGGAATACAGGGTTGTGGTTGGCACTCTGTTTCGGAAGAGACCAGGCATCTTTGTTGATGAGTATATTTTTAGTTAGGAAGACATCGAGAATGTCAGGTTGCTGTTTTGAAGAACTAGGGAAGTGTGTGGGTACATTGGGTGCTTCTATAGTTAAGTTGTGTCGAATGAGAGTTCGCAGGAGAGTTTTGCCTTTGTTTTTGTTTTTGAGGCAACCCCAGGCTTTGTTTTTCGCGTTTAGGTCACCGGCGATTATAGTGGGGGTTTCAGAGTTGAAGAATTCCGGTATTTTCGAGATATTATTGATGTGTGGCGGAGAGTAAAGAGATAGAATGCGAAGCGGACCAGAGTCAAGAAGAATTTCGACGCCTGTTACTTCGCAGAGGGATGAATCAGTGTTGATGGATTTGTGTTGGAGGGAGTTGCGAACAAGAATTGCCACACCACCACCTTTTGATGAAATGGGGTCTTTTCTATATACAGAGAAATTTGGAAAGTAGAGTTTATTTTCTGGCTTTAGGTGGGTCTCGGTTAAGCAGGCAACGTCAATGGACTTTTCCTCAAGAAACAGAGTAAGTTCAAGTCTTTTGGAGGCAGAAATACTATTAGCGTTCCAGGTGAGTAGTGTGAGTTTGCTTTTAAGTGTGACCAGTGTTTGAGAGTTGGATGGCAGTTGCAAAGACGGAGAGGAATTCACGAAAAAGCTGTTGGAGTTGCGGATTTTGTAACGGGTCAGGGATGGGTAAGGAGTGGGTTTGGTTTTGGGTTTGAGTTTTCGGTTGTGAGCCGAAAGAAACAGTGCTGGCGTAGGAACGCTGAGTTTTAGCAGGGTTGCAGGCATTTTGTGGCCTGGGAGGGACAAAGGGGCTTGCAATAGGTTGTTGCAGCGGTTTGAGAGAGTTAGTAGACCTTGAGATAGGTTGGGTTTGTGTTTTTGGACGTTGTTGTTTTCGTTGTGATTTGGACTCTGGTTTTTGGGGAACCTTGGGGCAACCACGGTATGTGGCACGGTGTGCTTCTTTACAGTTGAAGCAAGAGGGGGTAGTATCCTTTTGATTCTTGAAAGTACAGGATATGGTGGCATGGCTACGACCACAGAAGGCGCAAGACCAAGGTGCATGGCAGTAATTTGCCGTGTGGAAGAATTTGAGGCAGCGAAGACACTGGGGAATCATGGACGATTTGCGCTTGGCTTCGACTTTAACGCTGAGACCAGCTAAGGTTTTTACGTCGAAAATAGTTTTTGCTGTAGGAGCAGTTGGGTCGAGATGCACTGCGACCAGGGGCCAGATCTTGTCGCCTTTTTTCATTCGATGAATGCTCTTAATAGAAGGGATTTTCATTTGTAGTTCTTTCAAAATGGCATCGTCGGAAAGGGATTCGTTGACACCCCTCATTACAACGATTAGGTCCCTGTCCTGAGGAAGTTGATTAGTGGAATATGCCATTTTGTACTTTTCTAGTTTGGCAGTGATGGCACGGAAAGCGTCGACGGTCTGAGGATAAACTAGAACGGCGTCAGAGGTGTTCTTTGCCGACCGGATAGGGATATCGGCTTTTAGTAGGGCATGGTGGATCTTTGGCCACAGATCCTTACTAAGGATACGGATAGGTGGAGGGCACCGCTCCTTGGGTTCGGATTCTTCTTCGTCAGAAGAACTAGAAAGGAAAGAATCATCTTCGGAGAGCGACGAGGTCGGAGGATCAGTGGGACTGGAAGTGCGTTTACGTTTTGTGCGTCTAGATTTTATGGTTTTAAAACCGTCGTCGATTGGTTCATTGTCACCGGGAGAGTCAAAGGAAAAGTCCATGTTATCGTCGCTGGGTTTTTCGTTTGAAGGGGGCGTGGCCCGGGAGAGGAGAGTGGCTTCGTACGACTTCAGGATTTTGCGAATTTCAAAAATTGCAGCAGTGAGTTCAGCGTCGGAGAGATTGTCTGAATGAGGCAAGCAGAGAGAGGATGTTGAGGGTGTCAGCAGAGAGGCGGGTTGGGGTACCGTAGTGGCGACGGAAGTAGGAATTGATGAAGCCATTGTGAGTTATTGCGTGAGTAGTGAGTTTGGTGAGAAAAACTCACACTACGAGTCCAATCGTATAGGTCAGAATCTATCAACCTATATATCATGGACCCGATAGTGTGGCTTTTTGGTGCGAAGAGCTCAGTTAGTCCTAAAAAGGACTGTTGATTGGCGAACTTTGGATACAGACGTCTACACTGTACGAATTTATGCCTGACTGGCTGGGCGGCGCGCGCCAGTCAGGTAGGGCGTTGTGGGGATGGCTGGCGGTTGGTCGCTGCACTGACGCGAGCGAGCCAGTTGTGGGGTCCGCTAGAGTGGGGGTAGATGATGGTTGGATACTAGCCTGGCGTGAGCGAAACCAATCAGAGCCTGGTAACGGTACCACGCTCTGATTGGCGGGGATCGTGGCACGAGCAAAGTTTGCTGTTAGAATTCCCGTGTTCGCCGCAACGCATTCAAACGGGACCTATTTGCTTTATCATTTCAATAACATAAGGCAAATGCGTATTTAATATTAACTTAAACTAATAGGTTTGTTTTTCGCGATAATTATTCTTATTTTAAGACCTTTACGAAATCAGTCAAAACGTTGCGTGAAAGAAAAGCTTGATTATTTGTCAAAATTTGCCGGCACGCTGGCGGGCGACACGCGAGAGCGCTGCGCGTGGATTCTCTCTCATTTTGTGTGACCTGCTATTTCAAAGGTAAGACCGCAGCAGTCTCGCCTCGATTCCAACATGTGGGAAGCATGCCAGCCCACATTGGTGAGGCTGCTCACACGAATTCGTGTTGCCGTCGCACCAAATACGCTCAAATATAATAAATACCAAATACCAAGTACGCTCTGCCCTAAGACTGCTGCTATGCCAAAAAGTGTCCGTGTACCTGCTTATCGTGCTGGAATTGGCTCAATAATGTACTTAGCTTACACTTCGAGCTCGATACTATATTTACCTCGCGCTACGCGCTCGGTATTAGTACTTCCCCCACATTTGGTGATTGCGAATTTTCTTTTGTTAATGCTCCTTCGGCTTATATGAAAACATTCACATCACGCGTCTTGCGCTTCGCACTCTAAAGTTTATATGTCTAAAACACGAACTTTTCTATGTTATGTTCAACTCTATTACATTAAATGTGTGTTATAATTATTTCTGTACCTCGGTCGGGATTGCTTATTCAGATATTGCAAAATAAAGTACAAATTTTATTTCTCATGATTATTTTAATATTTGTTCCTTATTTTGCATTAATCTTTGTCAATAATTTGTTTGATTTCATTGTTCTCCTTTTGAGTGACCTTCAGGTTTCATTGATTCTAAAATGTTTTCCGCCCAATGCTTAATCTCATCGAAGTTTTCCCTCTGCTTTTGAGTTTTGGACGCTACCTTTTCGTTAGAGTGGGGACTCAGGTAGTAGCGTGAGGTTTCTTTATTGAACAGGTTTTGGACCTTTTTCCTGGCTTTTCAGTATTAACCGAGTTGCAGGCTGGTGTAGTCATTCGGATTGTTCAAACAGTTTAATATCAAGTGTGCTTTTCCTAGACAATTTAAATATTTGAGTCCTTCAATTAAAGTCAGTGTTTCATTCATCTTTCGATTTCTTGTTCAGTGATTTCCCGACTCGAGCATCTCCTGGTGTTGTGGGAAGTGACGAGTCGGATGACGTATTACTTCCGTTCCCGTTGGGATCGATCGTTCGGTGAACGATCGTGGTCGTAGCTTCCGGAGGCTACATCTGTGCCAATTTTCCCAAACAACCAAAACCTTTTTTGGGTACAAAGGAGTGCTCTGTTTAATAGGCTCATGGACTCATATCACGGATTGAATCGATAAAAGGTATTTGGAAGTTTTTTAGTAATAATGGTGATCAATTGTCATGGTCCTTTTCGTGGACTTCAACATGAGCAAACGTGATTCCTTTGCTACCCCATGCCAGTCCGTCATTAATTCAGTAACAATTTTTATTCGCGCAACTACCGTGAAAAACGTATATCGTTCCAATAAATGTAAATTATTGCGATTCATATGAAGTATTCATTGATACTGAAACAGGCGTATTTTCATTGTCTTGTTTTTATAAATAAAAAAGTGCGCGTCCTATTAGTAAATGGCCGAAAGCAAATTTGTAGATATAAGTTTGGCGACAAAATCTTTTATTAAACATTTTGTTGCATCTTATATCGTTTTTCCAAAAAATTAATTTGTTTATTTTAATATTATTTTACGCGATTAAAACAAAAACTAAGCGCCTATCTAAAAATGATTTATAACAAATTTGTAGATCTTTTTTGGTTGAACAACTTTTGTCGATTCATTTTTTTTACCTTGTGTCGTTTTTCCAAAAAAAAATTATTTTTTATTTTTGAGGCTATTTTTTACGTTCAAACAAAAAATGCGCCTTCTATACAAAAATAAACAATAACACATTTATAGATCTTTCTTGGATGAACGTCTTTAATTTTTTGATTCTTAATGTTACTTTTTACTATTTACAAATTTATAGGTCTTTTTTGGGTGAGCGGTTATTGTGAATACATTGTTTTTTGTATCTTGCATAGTTTGACCGCAAAATTATATTTTAGTATTTCAAAATTTACTTGATATATAGACGACGACAACGACGACGACGAAAGACAAGACACCAACGTAAGACCTGTTTTTTCAGATTCGGGGGGTCTCAAAACGTGGAGAATAATTAAAGAAATCCGTGATAGTTTTCATATAAAACTAATACCTTCTCATTATGATGAGAATATAATAATATAATCTTGTTAAAAGGTTTTAGTTCCATGAAACGTAGAAAATTTATGAGGATATTTAAAAAAAAATCATTTCCCGGTCCGTGTTCTCAGAGAATTTATTAAGAGTTAATCAATCCTAAGACCAGGAAAACTTCATTTATTTTTTTACTATTATAGGAACTACTTATTTTTTATGCGGATAATCGATTAGGGTAATACCTATGTGAAATACAATTCATTATAGTTATAGAGACATTGGGGTTGTTACCACTGAGGGACAGACATATATAATGATGTGTTTCTCAGATAGTATCTGTTTTAATACAAGAACGTTTAATTTTTGTTTATGGGCTAACCAAAATAACATTCCAATTTTGAAACACATATAATCGAGGGCTACACAACTCCTGCAATCAGTGTACAAAGTTCATTGCAATCACTCCATTTTCACCTTGAAATCACTGCAAGCACTTTGTAATTTCACATTGCAATCATGCAATCGGTGTATATCGAATTTTGAAGTTATGTGCCCCAGGTGTATGATGCTTTGACGCAATTGGGAACCGGAGAACTGCGATATGCCATCTGGTGGCGAAAAATATTACTAGTCAAAGTGGGTCAGTTTCAAATACCACGTACTAATTGTAATGAAAACAGTGTAACGAAATAATTAAAATAGCTGTGAATAAGAAAGTGTCATCAAAGAAAACGCGTTTTAGTTTAGAAATGGATATTAGAGGAATGAAATTCAGTCTCAAGAAGACGAAAAGCAGATCGATTTGTTCTGTGTTTGGGTGCTCTGTGAAAGTCTGCAAAGACCAAGAAGATCATTTTCATAAATATCGTGAATCTAAAAAAGTGATGTATTATTATTGAAATTGATATTAAAAAAATGTCAGTTGCAAAGAATTAGAATCTGTGAAAAAGTCAATTAAATATTTTGACCAAATTCATTTTCCATAATCGTGTTTCTATTATTCGGATTGTTATGAAAGTGCAACCTAACTAAAAGTTACAAATTTTTTGTTAAAAAAAACTATTTTCAAGGAGATAAAGTGATGATTCTTTACGGCAGGTCTTACAGTTTATATAATTTTTTGTATTTCACACTTCCATGCTTATATATGACATATTAAATCAAATTACATGCACAATCGAAATAAGACTCCAACAACGTGTTTGCACTCCCTGTAAAAAGGAGAGCATTGAAGTAGATTATATGGCATTGAAAAAATCGTACACTTTAATGCCTATAAATCCAAACAAATTCCGTTTTTGTCCGAATGCGCTTCATGGCATTAGGCAGTTTTCATTCGAATCATTTTGAATCACACACAAAAATTATGGCATTAAAGTGGCTTCTTTGTAATGCCGCTGATTTAATGCCATCAAATGCACTTGAATGACCGTATCAGTTTAATGCCATGCAATGCCTTCAGCGATCGAAAGCATAGAATGGAACTAATGCCGTTCAATGCTGTTGAATTACCAAATAAGTCGAATGCCATTTAATGCTTTTCCCGACCGGATATATCGAATACAAGCAATGCATTCGAATGCCGTTAAATCAACATTCGGACAAAAACGGAATTTGTGTTGATTTATAGGCATTAAAGTGTACAATTTTTTCAATGCCATATAATCCACTTTAATGCTCTCCTTTTTACAGGGCTTTTTCCCCAATCCAGCTTTGCAACTGCAGACTACATCTTTTACGACACCTTGGAAGCTTATTTGTCCTCTTGTTTTATGAGGTTTATCCCTCAAACTTGAAGTTTTCATACATAATGCAATTATATTTTAATACAAGTTTCATCTTTCGGCTTCTTTGCTACAAAATATGACATGTCCAGCATGCAAAACTCTTTTTCCTTCAACAAAATTTCTGCAGGAAGGTTTAGATGCCGTGAACCGACAAATTTTAGCGATACTTAGTTTCATTTTTCGTTTGAAATTTACAAAAAACCGGTCTTTCACCTGTCAGACGTTCACAAACGACCCACTTACGGCGGCCATCTTGTTCATGTGACGTCATGATTTCGGATCCCAATACTGGACGTACTTCTCAGGCAATTTTGAATTGAGCAAAGATGTTGAAAAACTTCAAGTGATTTCAAAGGGTTTCAACGGATATCACAGGATTCCATTGGGGGAAGTACAACCAATTTTAAGCGCAGTAATATCCCCTCCATAAAGTGATAAGATAAAAAATGACCACATTTAACGTTTTATTTAGGAAGATTATTGTTTTTTTCAGTGATTTGATAATCATCTTAGTAAGTCTGAGTACTGCATATTGAGCATTTTCTTTCCAGGATTATAGTAACACCGTCGTTGTGCCCAAGTGGGGTCATTCTTCTGACAATGCATGCCTCCACAACAACTGCCTTGAGTACCATTATCTCCAGTACATGGACTGTCGTGCCCATCGCAAGCCATTGCACTATAAATTAGTGCCAATAACACAAGTACGGTTATCATCGAGAACAAATCGAAACAAATGGAGAATACAAGCTTATTTGAGTTCACAGTAAATAATACAGCTTTTTCGCCTAGATTTTTATATAAGTGGTAATTTTGATTGAATGCATTCATTTCGGATTAAGGAAAGGTATTTTTAACAGATTGAGAAAACCAGTTAGAGTGAAAGTTCATATAAATATACTGAGAGAAACAAATAAAAGTGTGAAGTATCTACATTATTATTTCATCCAGTAGAGAAAAAAGACTGTAAAATGTGGAATAGTCAATAAAAAAAAAAGCTTTTTACAGTCAATCAAGGTATCTTTTCAATAATCCAATTTCAACATAAAAATAAAATGCCAATTTGAGAGTAAAAAAATTCCTTTTCAGTGGGGATAAGTTTCCAACACGTTGACAGTATGTTAAAAACACATGGATTATAATTTTCAAGATTACCAAAAAAGATATGAATGGAGATTAAATGTTTTTAAATTAAAATGATATCTTTGGCATATCCCTAGGATATCTCGGCAGAATATTCGCGGAACATTTTAAGGATATCGCGAATTCCGCCCAGTAGGATATACACACAATATCCTGTGCGGGATATATAAAATTTTGGTTATGGATTCCAATATTTCTGGAGTGCATATTAATTTAAATATATATAGACTGCCTGCAAAACATAAAGATTGTTTGAAAGATATCCGCCTTATACAAATCTCGAATTTTCGGTTTCTTCCATCTCCGTATAGTTATAAAAAAATTATTACCGCAAGTTATTTTCCTAACCAATAACAACCTACTTACAATAAAAAGAAGTTATGGTATAGATTTCCGCTCTGCAGTATATCATTCGGAATATTCCTAGGATATCCTGGAAGATAAATGGGATATCCCGCTGATATTTCATGCTATGAGGGTAACATTTATTAAAATTGCGTTACTGACAAGAGAGTTTTCTAAGTCACACATTGCACGATGTGCAAAAATTTGAAATTTATAAGAAAAAAAATTTGTATAACAAAATTTTTTTTTGCTTTTTTCATAATTATAAAAATTTAGGGCCAGACCGGCGTTTCTTAGTGCTTCATATTTGGTTTCCCAAATTTTCAACTCGATATCTCGTTTCGTATGAACGTAAGTTGATTTTGAAAAAAATGTAAAAAAAATTGAGCTTACGCTCACATGGCCTTAAATTAAAATATTGTCCTGAAATTTTGGAAAGTGGTTTAAAATACACATATAAAGGCACATCTATCTGGTTCATTTGAGTTTTTCTTTTGTTTAAATAACACAATTTTTTTTATTCGGGTTCAGCCAGGGCACTAAATCCCTGCTTTCAGTTACGTTACAAGTAACAAATAACGAAATTGCGCTATTCAAATAAAATTATTACTCAAAGGGGCCAGGCAGACGTGCTCTAACATATTTTGAACCATTTCCTAAAATTTCGGCACAATATTTACATTTTTCAATTTATATAGCTGCCGAATATAACAACATGTAATTGTTCACGTAACCTTCTGCTCCATATCTTTGAAGCTTTAGGAATCTGATTTCTTCTTTTTTGTGTTAGCCTAAAGAGAAGTAAAATTTCAGGGGCAGAATTTTAAAATAAGCACCCTTAGATGCACAATATTTATCGCTTCTGTCGAATTGAATTTTTAGTTATATTATATTTTCCAATTTTTAAATTAAGGCAGCTGAAGTTTTTAAACATTGGCAACTGTTCGGCAATAAACGATATAAGGTAATGGGTGCAATCATTGGCCCCTTAAGGAATGTTTCCAGTTTAACAATTTGTAGAAAAACACTATAAGCATCGAACGAAATTCTCAAGTGCACTGATGGATAATCAATTTTATAAAGATTTGAATTACCATAGTTCGTTCACCTTTAAAAGCAGTAGAAAATCATTGGCCATGAAGACATAGTGATTAGCATAGACCAATAATTACATAATTGGCCACTAAAATGTGGTGAAATACAGTCATTGACAACCTCGTTGGCCATATCAGGTTACAGATGACTGATTTTGAAAGCACAGTGATTAGCCACAAATTGTATAATCATTGTCCGGAGCCAAAAACTGTTTTTGACATGATTTCCAAATATTATTGGTAAAAAAAAGCGACAAACGATTATATACATAGAATTAAAAAGTTTAAACAATTTTGAATGAATTTTTGCCAGGGTATTAGTTATTTGCTTGTTAGATATTAGTTAGTTAGTTAGTTTTAAGACAGGCAGGAAGCCTGCCCACATAGCACACTTTCCGAAAAAACCAGGTCTGTCCCAGGCTTAGACCTACGCTTTTCCCGAAAAAACCTAGAACAGACCTGGTTTTTTCGGGAATTGTGCTATGTGGGCTATGAAAAGCTCCCCTGGCGCTCAAGATACAAATCCTATTGTGCCACACCCTTACCTATTCGCTCTGAGCAGTTGACCCCAGACCTTTTTAGGAAGCCTAGTATGCCGACTACTGTTTGCGTTGTAATTTCCTCAGGTTCCATAAAATGGGCCCCGAGGGTTTGTTGCCTGAGCCTAGCTAATGCTGGGCACTGAAATAATACATGCAGGGATGTTTCGTCATCTCTGTCGCACTTCCTGCACTCTGTCGTGGGGTTATACCCCATTTTGTGCATATGATAGTTTAAGTTGTTGTGCCCAGTTTGCATCTGTACCACTGTCCTTATATCTTCCTTGGCTAAACCCAAGATTTCCCTGGCTCTGTCCATCCTATAGGTATGACCCAGGATGGATTTCGTCTGACGGCAACCCTGGTTTTGTTCCCAGTATTCCCGGTGTTTCGTTCGGATCCAGCTTTTAATTGCCATCCCGACACAGCAAGACGCTATTCCCAGTACCGGTTCCGGTCCTACGTATTTACTTGCTGCGCCGAATTTTTCCAACTGGTCCGCCTTTTCGTTCCACTTGATCCCTGTGTGAACAGGGACCCATATGATAGCCACATTGTTTCTTCCTGCAAGTTGGTTTAATGCCTTTTTGCATTCTCAAACCAGTTCTGATGTTATGTCTGGTTTCCCTATTGCAGCTAGTGTCGCTTTCTGTCATAGATTCCTGCTCCTGACCCTCCCTCTCCCCTGGAGCCATCCGTATACCAGATTTCCCCTTGTAAGAGCGGGTTACCATTTGCTTTCCACAAATCCCTGCTTCGAATGCAGACGCGAAAAGCTTAAAAAAGTTGAAGCGTTTTGTTATTTTATCCTGCCTCATCTCTAGAATCAGCAGTGCGCTGATGTCCCTCGGAAGCCTAATATGCCTAGTCCTCTGAGTCCATCTATTTGCTCTTGCCAGATGGCCCATCGCGTGTGCCGCTCTAGCAGTTATCGCAACATGTAGGGGCTCTTCACAGAGCATGAATCCTATCGCCGCTGTGGGCGTAGTCCTCATTGCTCCAGTCAAACATCTGAATGCTAGCGTTTTTACTCGCCGCAGCCTGTCCTGCATTGTTTTGAGTTCTGCCCGTGGCTACCAGACCACGGCCGCATGTAGAAGCCTTTGCTTTAGGACAGCAGAGTAGAGCCATGCAATCAGTTTAGGCCCTAGACCCCACGTCAACCCAAAGGCTCTCCTGCACATCCAAAAAGTCATGACGAACTTCCTGCATTGGGTCTCCAGGCGCTTTGCCCAGTTCAGCTTGCTATCTAAGATTACTCCCAGATATTACTCCCAGTGAAAATGATCAGTTTGGTCTTTTCCGGATTTACCGAGAGCCCTGAGCTATCGCACCAGAGCTCTGCGATGCGCAGCGCCGACCTCGTAACACCCATCAACGTTTCCAGATGCGCCCCCTGACTAGGATTATGAAGTCATCCGCATAGCCCTGAGTATAATACCCCTCTTTATTTAGCCTTCGAAGGAGGCCGTCCACTACAATGCACCACATGAGGGGCGACAGGACACCCCCCTGTGCGCAATCCCGTGGAGCTATTCCGCTTACTAGGCCTTCACCCCATCTGGTTTCAAGTCTCATCCGGCGTAGCATGCTTCCTATACAACATACTAGCGACAGCATACCCCTTTTGTTCCAACTGCTGCTCCATTTTTGCCACAACAGCATGAAGCGCAGTTTCTACCGAGCAGCCTGCCTGAAAAGCATGCTGTCCTCTATGCAGCGGGGAGGCCAAGAGCACCTCATCCCTAGTGTATCTGTCGATCAGCTTCTCCAACGTCTTCAGAATAAAAGACGTTAGGCTGATTGGTCGGAAATCTTTTGCGGCAGTCTAACCCTGCCTCCCAAGTCTGGGAATGAAGGCCACTCTGCCATCCTTCCATGTCTATGGCACGTGTTTAAGGGCTAAACTTGCCCTAAATAATTTCGTCGGAGGAGGGACGACTAAATCCCTGCCTTTTTGTAAAAACTCTGGATAAATTCCATCCGCCCCTGGTGATTTAAAGAGACAGAACGACCCTACGGCCCATTCCACTTCGGATTCGCTGAAAACCCCGGAAGTGAACTTCCATCAGGTGATTCAGCGTTGCTTCTTCGTCTTCGGGAAACTGACCATTATCGAGCCTTATGAACGCGAGGTGAGCTTTCGGATTTTTCGCCAGGATCTTTTGGAGCTTCGCTGTTTCCGGAATGTCTTTCGATTCCTCGCAGAACCTCCTCCAATCCTCCTGTTTATACTTTCTTATACTTTGATTGTATTCATACTGGGCTGTCTTATAGATGTCCCAGTCTGAAGGCAATTTAGTTCTATTTGCCCTATTGCACAACATTCTTGTCTTTTTACGGAGTCTCTCCAGGTAGGTATTCCACCATTCTGCTCCCTTCCTAGACTTAATTGTGCTTATAGGGCAATTATTCTCATATGATGTAGTCAGAGTCCTTCGTAGAAAAATTTCGCAAGCCTCCCTTTGAGTTCCTCTTTATAAGAGTCCCAAATTGTATGTCTGGGGTTTCTGATCTTGGAAACCACCGTTTTTCTAGTGTTAATCGAAACACGATATATTGGTGGTCCGAGAGAGACTCCTCGTCGGAGACTCTCCAGCCCAATACCCTGCTCCTCAGTACACCTGAATTTAGAGTCAAATCGAGAACCTCATTCCTGCTTTTAGTCTGGAATGTGGGAGTAACCGCCCGATTCAGAATCTCCAGATCTGTGACCCCTATGTATTCAATTAAATCTCTACCTCTGTCATTGATTTTTGTGCTTCCCTACACCGTGTGGTGAGAGTTTGCATCACAGCTCAACAGCAGAGAATTCTTGTTCTCTTGACAGTGCCGAATTAGAGCCTCCACCTATCTGGGACGCGGGGGTTCCTCGGCATTTCCCGGGAAATATGCCGAGGCAATAAACACCTCTAGCCTTTCTCCGCTACTGTCCCTGAGTCTCATCTAGATAACGGTGAGATCTCTGAAGCAGAACTTAGGCACCAAGATCGCATCCATACCCTTGACGGCTATGCATGCCCTTGGCGCTTTTTCTCGTGGCCCCTTATATATGGAGCCACATTCTGACAAGCCACTCATCCATTTTCTGTATAGCCATGGTTCTTGGATTAGGGCAATTAAAATACCACTGACAAGCGCCTGGCTAGAACCGCCGATGCGCCTTTGCTGTGGTGCAGATTAATCTGCTTCATGGGGATTCCCGTCTCAGCCATTAACGGAATAATTCAGGGCCTCTAGATAGAGTCGGTAATCCAGAGCCGCAAGGGCTCCAGAAGTTTGCACCGCCCGTGGTAGACTGCCCCCAAATACGCTGCGAAATTGTTTGCGCTTCATCCTGCACTATTTATTAGCAGTTTTATTTGTAGTATTCTTTCATATGAGCATATTTAAATAAGGTGGCCAATCATTGGGGGGACGGGGTAGACAACGATTGTATCGAATACCCTACGAGTAATAATTAGTCAATATTTTGAAGCTTTGTCTTCTAACGAAATATTCAGAGTTGCTGGCAACACGAAAATCTAAGGAGCAGGGCAAAGCAAGCAATTTCTAGTTCCAATTATTTTAAATAATAGGCGTTCAGGATTCGTATATAGTATATAAATTAATTCTATCTTGATTTAGGTTGGAGTTGGTACCGTAGTGGATAAACTTAACTTCGGAATGTTCCTTTTTTACGTGAAAACTGACGTCCGTGACTTCATCTCTGCGGATAGTATGAATTGGTGGTGCCTATGTCTCCTACTTATTCAATCTTGCAACAAGAGTATCGTCATGATTTTGCGAAGGTAGACAATAAAAAGTTGATTTTCGAGCAATTACTTTTTACCGAGTTCTCCTCATTTGCCAAAATAAATGAAATAATTCATAGTTTTCCTCATGTTATGACAAACACGATATATGCGATATGCCATTTTCGATGTAATAAGGAAACTTAAGAGTTTCCTTATTTAATTTGCGACTTATTAAGGAAAAATGGGTAAAAAATAAAATTTACAAAATCATCTTTTTCATTGTTTACTTTCACAACATCATGAGGACGGTCATGTTGTGGTATTTAATAAATAGGGAACAGCGCTACTACCAATTCATACTATCCAGAGCTGTAGTCAGGACGTCAGTTTATCAAGCAAACGTTAAACACTCTGAAGTTGAGTTTGTAGACTGTAATACCACGTAAAAAGTAAGTAGAGTTATCATAAAAATCTTGATCGTTCGTTATTATAAATACTTCAAACTGGAATATTGCTGGCTTCGCTGTCCTCCCCACTTTTCTTTGATGACAGCTAGCAACTTTGGCTTCTTGCTAAAAAGAAAAATCATTGCAGTATTGACTATTTTTACATTCTCATCATAATGAGAAGGTATTGATTTTATGTGAAAAATGACTTCCGCGGATTCCAACAAATGTCGACGTTTTGAAGCCCCCTGAGTCAGAAAAAATAGTTTTTACGTCGTCGTCTGTATATCGGATAACTTTTGAAAGACTAATCGGATTGGATTATGCTTTGGCAAACAGTTTTTTTTTAAATTTTTTTTCTAAATTTGAAAATTATATGTGCGTCCGCTTATAGTACTCGAAAATTCAAATAATTTATCCTCACGACTTTTTCTGATAAAAAGAAAATTGTCAGAGTTACAGCATTTTCAAAATCCCCCCAAAAAAACGAAAAGTAACATTTTCGGCCAAACAACGCACAATACGAAAAAAAGTCAAAATAGGAAAAGTGTTTCTTTTTGCACGTCCTATAAGATTATCATGGCGACTTTTCCAATTTTCTTTAAAAAAAAATCGAAAATTCAAATTTTGATCGCACAAAAAATAATGAATTATTACATTCTCATCATAATGGGAAGGTATTGATTTTATGTGAAAAATGACTTTCGCGGATTCCAACAAATGTCGACGTTTTGAAGCCCCCTGAGTCAGAAAAAATAGTTTTTATGTTGATGTCTGCCTGTCTGTCGTTGTCGTTGTCGTTGTCATCTGTATATCGGATAACTTTTGAAAGACTAATCGGATTGGATTATGCTTTGGCACACAGTTTCAGGGGGCAAAAAGAAAGATCAAGTTCGTCAACCAGCTATTTTGGATGAAAATTCAAAAAGTTAAAGCATTTTCAAAATTTTTCAGACCATTTTTTTCTAAATTTAAAAATTATATGTGCGGCCGCTTATAGTACTCGAAAATTCAAACTATTTATCTCTACGACTTTTTCTGATAAAAAGAAAATTGTCAGAGTTACAGAATTAAAATTCAAATATAAAGTAAAATATTGTAATAAAATATATTTTGTTTAGGCTAATATCTTACCAATGCTTTATGCATGGAGATAATTTAATTGAAGTTCATTAAAAGAGTAAATTAATGTGTTTTCCAAAAAGTGCATCTGCGCCAAGTTGTCCTACCTTGTTTGGTAATGTGGCGCGTTTCGATTTCAATTCACAATTATTGAATAAAAAACAAATTATGAAGAAAAATTAGTAAAATTTAATAAAACTAAGATAAATATATTTACGTTTAATATTATTAACATATTTGAGGGATTATGTCTGCCGAAATTTGAAGAAAAAATGTTTTTTTAACATGGCAGATTGTCTTACAATAATTTGAGGAGTGCTACAAATTTTGTATTTCAAGATAAGCTTACAAACGTTTTATAAACAATAAATCAAAATTATAATAATAATAAGTAAATGTTATTCTTTTCCAAAACACTTATAATGATTCAACATTCAAATAATATCATTACTCTAAACCTTCTAAATATTTATTCTGTCAGAACAAACCTAACCCGAAAACTGGTAAAACGATTTCAAAATACAATTATTCTAAAATAACTCTAAAATACACGATAATTATTGGAATAGAACTTTTTTATACATATTAGAAATGGAATATTATTACTTTGAGTAAATATTTCTTACCTTCTAACCAAAACCGGCACTTTGTTACTACAAAATTCTCGGATCAAAACAAACCACAAACTTGTGCGCCAAGTTACCTGCCGATTTTAGTCCTGAATGCGCCATGTTAGTCGCATGTGAATAGTATTTAATAAAGTTTTTTTACATAAAAGTTTATTATTTTTACTCAAAATGTTAAACTTTAAAGCATTCAAGGAACTCGGAATAGTATATTTCCAAAAAATGTTATAAGTTTACACGAAACTTCTGTAATTTTTTACTTGTTTTTAGCTACTCTGACAATACAAGCGAAAGAACGAAAACTAACTTTTCGTCATAAAAATCAGGCAATTAATTTAATTATCACAATTTTTAAATAATGTAAGTTTGAAAACATACATACATGTAATGAAACTATCTCCATAAGCAGAAAGTGCGTTAATATTCGAAAACTCGAACGCGCCATATTAGCCGCCGCGCCGCATATGCCGCCGCTCCCCTACCCCCAAAAAAACGAAAAATAAAATTTTCGGCCAAACAACGCACGATACGAAAAAAAGTCAAAATAGGAAAAGTGTTTCTTTTTGCACGTCCTACAAGATTATTATGACGACTTTTCCAATTTTCTTGAAAAAAATCGAAAATTCAAATTTTGATCGCACAAAAAATAATGAATTATTACATTCTCATCATAATGGGAAGGTATTGATTTTATGTGAAAAATGACTTTCGCGGATTCCAACAAATGTCGACGTTTTGAAGCCCCCTGAGTCAGAAAAAATAGTTTTTATGTTGATGTCTGCCTGTCTGTCGTTGTCGTTGTCGTCTGTATATCGGATAACTTTTGAAAGACTAATCGGATTGGATTATGCTTTGGCACATAGTTTCATGGGGCAAAAAGAAACATCGAGTTCGTTAACCAGCTATTTTGGATGAAAATTCAAAAAGTTAAAGCATTTTCAAAATTTTTTAGACCATTTTTTTCTAAATTTAAAAATTATATGTGCGGCCGCTTATAATATTCGAAAATTCAATCAATTTATCTCTACGACTTTTTCTGATAAAAAGAAAATTGTCAGAGTTACAGAATTTTCAATATACCCCCCAAAAAAAGGAAAGGTAAAATTTTCGGCCAAACAACGCACGATACGAAAAAAAGTCAAGATAGGAAAACTGTTTCTTTTCGCGCGTGCCTGTCGTCGTTGTCATTTTAATCTGTAAACGTGGTAACATTCAAAGATTCACAGGTTGACCTGAAAATTACCAGGCCTTCTAAGAGACATTGGAATGAATACTGAAATTTTGTTCTAAGCCATAAGATGAACAATGCTTGTAAATTTTCTATCGACCAGAAAAAAACTATCATTTTTGGAATGATTCTTCTCTGTAACTTTTACGTCACAACATTTTAGAACTTATCAGTGAAATAATGTGAAATGAAGACAATAACATTTGGCTTAGAACACTGTTCTAAGAATAAGAAGACTAAACAAATGAGTAAAAAGAAGTTGTTACAGTTGTAAAACTCATTTATCTGCAGTTTTGGCCACTACCCCTTGGTGTTCTGTTTCAAGGCCTATAAAGGAAGGACGAGTTCGTTAACCACCCATTTTGGCCAACAGTTCTGATATTATCTATCGAAAATGCTTTTTAAAAAATCAAAAATTCCATTTCCCAGCAAAACTATACATTTTTTGTGAGATGGAATAATGATTGAAAAAATGATTCATCTCGAGAAGATCTACCAATTTGGTAGAAAAAGATTTTGGATAACAAGTATGGTTTTTCTTTTATTCGTAAAAAATGTTAGTAAATTAAGTAATTCTGTTTTCGGGCAAAACGATGCAAGACACGAAGAGATGCTAAATAACGAAATTGTTCATCTGAAAAAAACATAGGAATTTGGTTCAGACTATATTTTCAAAAGATAGTTATTGTTTTAATTTAAAAAAATGTTATCAAAAATTAAAAAATCCATTTTCCATTTGAACTATGCAACAACAAAAATAGGTAAAAAGGAAATCTCTTTATTTATCTAAAACATATTTGTTTATATACACTCTGTACAATAAATACAAAAAAAATTATTGTGAAGTAAAGAACAAATAATAAAATACATTTGCTTTATTTTGTTCTGTCCAATTTAGCAGTTGCGAACAGAGGAACAATAATCATAAAAAATCACATTCTGTAAATATTCTAAGAAAACACGAAGGGAAACTTACAGTTTTCAATTCGTAAGATTTGAAAGGCTGCGTACTCCAGTTTTCTTTTAAAATCGGTCTTAAGCTGATGTTGTAATTTGTTCGTCTAAATTATATCTACAAATTTGCTTTGATCCATTTTCTTATAGGACGTGTAGTTTTTGATTTAATCGTGAAAAATAACATTACAAATGAACAAGTTAAATTTTTGTAAAAACGACTAGAGATTAATGGCAAATAAGGAACGAATATTAAAGTAATCGTGAAAAATAAAATTTGAACTTTATTTTGCTATATCTGAATGAGCAGTTCGGAAGCGACATACATATATTAATATAGTATACATTTTATATATTAAAGTTGAAAATAATATAGAAAAATTTGCATATTGGTCAAATGTTATTCGAGTGCGAAGCACGAGATACGTGATGAGAATGTATTCGTTAAAGCCGAAGGAGCTTTAATAAAAGAGAATTCACAATCAACAAATTACTACTGTCGATGATTTCATATTTAATGGTCAAAGAGTTTGCGTAAATGTAAGGAAGTACAAAGACCGAGCGCGTAGCGCGAGGTAAATGCATTATCGAGCGCGAAGCGCGAGAACCAACAGTCGCGCGCCCTATGCACGCTCAAACTGGCGAGCGAAGCGGGCCGCGCGCGAAGCGCGCGATGAGAATGTGCCCGCACAGCGGGCAGATTTTGTATTAAGAAATTGGAACACTAGTCATCTCGAACTTTGGGATGATGAAGCATTCGGACAGAAAAAAACTGTATTCAGTACCTTACATGTCCCCAAATACAAGTTCACAAACTCAACATAACCTGAGAAACAATGTCAGAAGACTTTTACGAATGATTGTTGCCTACATAAATCATTTGTACTAAGTTGAAGAATCGATATATTATGAGATAAATTTATTTATTTAGAATTAAAAAAACACATATGTTGTATAGCGTGCAAGAAAACCTATTTATACATTTAAAAACATTTTTCCCCGCAAAAAAATGATTAAAAAAAATTTTAATTTCCATTTCTCTTATATTTTGGATGTACGATAATGACAAGAATGGTTCAATTAGTTTGTGCACGTTTTTTTATAAATATATATTGTATACTGTCCTACAACGGAAAAATATACGTAAGTGCAGTGTGCGTTGAACGGAGACATTCAAGAAAAGAACTTTGGTGTAGGGCCACATGAAAAGTTTATTATTTAAACAATTTATATTCGAAAATGGACTTGCGGTTTTTTCTGGAATCAAATATTGGATATGAAGTACGCGAAGTCGGTTGTGAAACTCTCGTTACAAAGCTATCGAGCAAGCTAAATATCCGCAAACTGCTTTGAGTATTCACTTGTATTGAGTATTGTGAATTGACCCTTGCATTTCTTGACGTATTCGACTACTCTTCCTATTCTGAGGAAGGGCAAGGTACTTTCCGTATATGTGACGTGTGCCGAAGGAAGGGGGCTTACTCTAAAAAAATCGAAATCGAGGTTTTTACACCTTTCGATAGTTTTTGAGTTGCTCTTTTTGATGAAACCATAGAAAAAATTTCCCGAGCGTTATTATTGCTAATAATTAAGTTGATAGGTACCCGAGAAATAGGGCTTTTGCTCGAGAGCTCGAGATCCCGTGAAACACCTCCCACCACTCACCACTACACCTCCGCATCTCATCTATACCCCGTCCGTGAGCTGCGCCGCTATACGCGGAGAATGGAGTGGTAAGTGGAGAGGGAAGATTTCCTGAGTCTTCCCTCTCTCCTAAAAGTCGCGTCTATCGAATCGACTTCGATCGCTCGCCCTGAAAAATCTCACTTTTCAGAGTAAGCCCCCTTTCTTCGGCGCACGTCACATATTGTTCTGTGCACAAGGCCTGGTGTACGACCCTATGCTGGTACCAATGGAAACTTTTCTCTGTACTCCTACCGGGGTTTTGGTGGTTTGGAACGCACCTTAAACTGTACGTCCCCTCAAAATATGCTAGTTACCTTCCAAGGAAGAGGCTCCATATCGAAGGTGCTTTCGCTCAGTGGTTGCTGGTCTTTTTTTAAGTGATAAAAACACACACAATACACTTACATAACACACCAGGCCACTGCGCTGAATGTGGGTATCTAACTGAAGACCTTAGAAGGACCGCTCTGTCCACCTTAACCTGGCCGCTTCTCTACGGCCTGGCTAGGGAGTTTGCCGGATGGCACAGTGGATGAGGCTCACTTTGCTGTGAAAAGTGGTCCGCGTCATTCACAGTGCCATGGGTTATGCCTAGCACCTGACTGGTATGTTTCCAGCACGTTAGAAACAACGAAATGCACCGAGATCTAACTCGGTGAAGGTGCTCAGATTCGGTGTACTGGCTTGAGAATAAACTCGCGTATGGCACAATGGGCTGTATAGCCTGTATGTTTTTTCATTGTAGGGAAGTACAGTTCATATCTCACAAGCATTATTCTCTACTTAACAAAATGATACTGGAAATACTTTCTACTATTATTTGTTTCTCTTAGTCCATATACGTAGTACATATACTCAGTACTGTTTTTTTCTCCATTTGTTAAAAATATCCTTCGTCTATCCAAAATTAGTATACTTAATTGAACGATCAAACGAATTCATCTGAGTGAAGTTTTATCGTAATTGACCCGCCGGGTGCAATAACCAGCCCGACGCTCGAAAACGCGTAAAAGTATTGTTCGATCGTCTCAAAAATAGAAAATTTTCAGAATCGAAAAATCAATTTTTTGAAAATGTAGAAATATAGAGAATAAGGAAATAAAACTTTTTCCCGTAAGCATTTTTTTTTTGCCAAACGCTTATTTTTAATAATAAAAAGGAAATATTGAAAAAATGTCGCCCTGAGTTAATTAGGTTTTAAAACTTAAATCGTTCTAACTCGGCCAAATATTATTGAAATGAGTTCATATTTGCAGGACATGTTCAAAATACTCTAACGATGCCTACGAAATCACGAAAAAGTTAACAATCGCTTATTGTTCAATAATGTTTAATTGCAAAATGAGGTAAATCGATAATTGTGTTTTCTTGGTTTCGCCGGTGAAAAGTACATCTAGGTAACTTTGACTTTCAAACAACTTCCAGTGAGTGATTTGTTCAGCAATGTTGAATGAAGTTTGTTGGAAAATCTCATACCGATTCGTTAAAAATTTACTGATTTTTTGTTAATATTTTGGAAGGAGGTATGAGAGAAATTAGTATATTATATGTATAATAAAAGAAAAAGTTATTCTATAGGCTATTGTGTAATCCTCGCGTGCAAGATGCTGATGTTTACTAGGCAATGAACTCAAAAGAAAATAGAAAGATTTGCAAGTACTATATTGAATGACCACTAAATGACCTCCAGCCTATGTTACCCTAAAAGCAGCTAAAACAATGAATTTCGCTCTAAAATAAAATAGATCATTGTAGTTTTCACTAAAAAGTGTTCACCTCGTGCAACATTATTTTATTACAGTTTAAAGTAATAATTAAAATTCAGTTTCCAAATTTAATTGTCACATTTTTGTTATTTTTCCATATTTTGATTGAATTTAAATTAAGTCCAATTTTAGGCGTGTATAGTATAAACTTTCTGAATAATTCAGGAGATTTGCTGTAAATTGAGATACTCAGATCTTTAATGTAATATACATTTAAAAAATTAAAATTTTCAATTTGGATTCCTGGTCAGGAGTGAACGCTGCTGTGAATCGGATCTATGTGTTGTTCTTGCATAGTGCCCCTTAATTATTCTTAAATGTAAAAAATAATCTACCAATTTAAAATAAAAATTTGCAATTCATGTCTAAAAATATAAAGCGTCTGGAAAAAAACTTTCTCTAAAATAATGATTATCATGATTATCAATGATAATCATTTTGCAATTAAACATTAATAAACAATAAGGGTTTGTTAACTTTTTCATGATTTCCTAGGCACCGCTAGAGTATTTTGAATATGTCCTGCAAATGTGAACTCATTTCAATAATAATATTTTGCCGATTTAGAACGATTTAAGTTTTAAAACTTACTTAACTCAGGGAGACATTCTTTTCTCAATATTTCGTTTTTATTATTAAAAATAAACATTTGGCAAAAAAAAAATGCTGGAAGAAAAAAGTTTCATTTCCTTATTCTCTACATTTCTACATTTTCAAAAAATTGATTTTTCGATTTTAGAAATTTTCATTTTTTGAGACCATCGGACAATACTTTTACACGTTTTGGAGGGTCGGGCTGGTTATTCCATCCGGCGGATCAATTGTATGAAGCACTTACTCCGAAGATCATCAAACGTATATAGTACATGCTCTCATGCTATTAACGCCACAATATTTAAAGTAAGAAACTAGAAAATTTCCTATTTCCTTATCTATATTCCATGTTCCGAGGCCTCGGTTCATGATTTTTATTTTTTTTTGAAGTGCTGCCCAACGACCTCTATAAGTACAAAAACTAGCAAAAAAAGTTCTTCTGTTGTAAATTGTCAAAATTCCATATATAATTAGTTTAAAAGAGAAGCCTCGGTAGCTCAGACGATAGCGCATCAGACTTCCATGCAGGAGGTCTGGGGTTCGATCCCTGGGCCGGGTACCAACGGAAATTTTTTTATGTACTTCTACCGGGGCTTCGGTGGTTCAGAACCCACCTGAAACTATAGGTCTCCTCACAAAAAGCTGGTGCCTTATTAAGGATAAATGGGCTCTTTCGAGGACCTAACATTGGGGGTCGAAGCGGATTTTGGGAAGACTCGAAAATGAGTCAGCGATCTCCTTGCGTAGAGGCAGGCCCTCTCGAGGGACCTCCGCTCGGTGATCGCTGGATGTTTCGAGTTATGAACACACACACACATACACTTACATAATATACCAGGGCAGTGCTTCGAATCTGTGCATCTAACTCAGTGATCGGCACGCTCTTGCCCAGGGCAGGCTACCCTGACCGCCCTGCTCGACGACCTACTTTCTGGTCAGGTACCTGCGAGCTTGGGCAGACCGACCCTTTCCTCAGGGGTCCTTTGTTGGAAAGTAGAACAAATTGACAAAATTAAAAAATCGTTAATTAGCGATTTGAAAGTGATATTTTTGGAATCTGCGAATTTGTCCGATTTCAACGATATGTCATTTGCCTATAAAGTCCGAAATTTTAAGAAGTATTTAGTATAAAATTGAATATTGAGCTAAAGTTTTTTGATATTAAACTCCTTCAAATTTTCAACTTTCTTAGGCAAGTAATATATCATTGGAATCGGAAAAATTCTTAGATGCTGATTATGCTATTTTTAAATCGCTAGTTGAAAAATAAAAAGTTTTTAAATTTTCCTACTTTGACCCCTGCTGGAGAAAGCTCATCCACACTGAAGTTCGTGAATAGAATCAAAAGTAGCAGAAAAACTTAAGCCGGGACGGGCCTGACCATACCTGAAAAGTGAGCAAAAAGTTTGCCGACCATTGATCTAACTGATGACCTCAGAAGGATCGCTCCGTCCACCCTAGTCTGGCCGTATCCCTTGTCTGCGGCCTGCTAAGGGAGGCGGCAGAGTGGGTGAGTATCACGTTGCCTAATCAAGAAAGTAGGACGTCATTTACTGTGCGATAAGTATGCCTGGCATATGTGAGGTATAATCTCAGAACGTTGGTAACAACGAAACCCACCATGATCCAAAAACACTCGGCGAAGGATGGCCGGATTCGCAGTACGGCCTTGAGAATAAACACGGGTATGGCACAATAGGCTTTATAGCTTAAGGCCCAGGGGTGGGACCTCCCGCCCCTCCCCCCGCGCCTACAGTACAACTAACTAACTAACTAGTTTAAAAGTGTTTTAAATATCTTAAGTATCTTCTTCCATTTTTTTTAAGGTAGGTAATATATTATTTGAACAAAAACTCTGGGGCGTTCAAAAACTGCGCCATGCTATTTTGAACATTTTTTCCACAACACAAAACGTACAAACGTAATAATTTTTAGATACTTGTAGAATAAGATCACTAATTTTCATTGTTTCAAGCATTTAAAGAAATTGTGATACAAATTTATATTTTTCATGTGTGATGTCATATTCTGCATTAATTCCTTCCCTCTACTTCACAACTCGTTACAAAATCGCCCCCCCCCCCCAGTAGTGTGGTATAGTTTTTGAATGGACCCTCTGTAAAAAAGTATACTTTTTAAATAATACACAAGCTTCAGGATAAAATTGTTGAAATTTTTATTTAAACTGAAGGCTGGAAAACAAACATACAGAATTTTGAATTTTGCAGATAATTTCGTATGTAGATATTGTGTTGTTGTTTTCAATACTATGTATAGAAAAATCAATCAACACTTTCTTGTAGGGTTGTTGCATGAATTTTAAAAATGGCATTTTTTAATAGTTTATTATGCGCTATTTACATTGGCAGGGCATATTCTTAGGGGCAGTGTTGAACGAAAAACGGGCAGTATCAGTCATCGATTTCGGGCCGTATTAAATTTTGAAATAGAAATATTAAATCATATGTATATTTATATAAGTATTTGCACAAAGGAAGAGAGATTTATTGTAAAACTTCACTGAATTATTACGCAAAATATTATCAAAACATCTCTGGAAATACCTATTACCCCAATTCGTGACCTGTATTCGATAATGATAAGTCTAATGACCTTGTTTTTAGCATTACATTAAGAAAAATTGTATCATTATGCAAAATATTGTCAAAAAATTTCAGGAAATACCGATTGCCTAATTCCCGGACTATATTAGGAAATTATAACTCAAATGAGTTTAATTACCCTTTTTTATCCTGTCAGGAAGGCGAATCGCCTATCGGGCAGTATTAACATTTCCTTAGAATATACCCTGTACATTGATGGAGAAACGAGATGGTTTGAATGCTCGATTTAAGAATACATTTAAAAACAAATTATAAAAATTTTTAATACTGCAATGGTCTTCATAGTCTAGGAGCCAGGGGGGGGGTGTCGTGGCCGATAGGGGTAACGGGCTCCACCCAAGTGCTTTTTATGTATTTTGACCCGCTGAACACGAATTTCGAGGGTGGCTTGTCTAAAAATCAACGGTTAATTAGTTATTAACAA
>CAKNYM010016074.1:0-20188 GCA_932195095.1 Andricus curvator | reverse complement strand
AAATTTCGACGTGCACAGATGGGCTCTTGTGGTCTTGGACGTGCACAGATGGACGTGCACAGTTGTCCGTCCGACCATCGACGTGCACAGATGGGCACGTGCAAAGTTGCTACGTGCAAAGTTGTCCGTCACCCGTTGTATGTGCTGCTTATGTAAAAGGGATAGTCGCACCAAAGCATACAAGGAACATAACCTCTTCTACTTCATACGCTTCCCGAAACCTTGTTTTCAATATAGAAGTGGTCGTATTAGGAAAGAAGACTTCAAGAAACATTTTGAAGAATGTAATAATAATTGCTTGAAACATAAAACCTCTCAATTTCGCCTCCTTTAAACTTAACTATGACCCTTCATCAATTTGTGGATTAATGTCCCTTCCTTTTTAATGTATTCTGAATTTTATTTATTTGCAATATTTTTGCATCTTGTCAATTTTCTAATTTTATTTAATTCACACTTTTCAATGAAATTCAAAAATGTAAAAATATGCTTCCAAATTATATGTATATTCTTTCGTAACAGATTTGGCATTTTCCGAAAATTTCGGCCTTGAAACAATACACTATACAATAAATATTTTTTACCATTTTCTTCCCAGAACACAATCAATTTTTTTGAAACAATTACAGTAATCAAATCATGTCTTTTACCTTCAAAATTTATTGCAATTACAATAATATAATTAAAATTTAATAATATGAGAAACTTAACCTACTACAAACCTGTTATCAAGTTCAGGTTTTTTACCACTATTAGGGTGCTTCCGGCAACTTAACCACCGTCTCAAATGGGAAAAACTATGTCTTTCTATTTAACACTTGCCCAATTTTTCACCCGGAACATCATCTTCATTAAATTTCACTCCGACAAAAGGTACAATTGTATACCTTTTTATAAAATATGAGCGCAACTTTCATACTACGCGGGATGCACATGGCAGCCGCACATGCGCAAATAAACTTCCGATAGTTAGGTAAAATGGTCTATTATATTCGGCGGCTTTATAATCATGAAAATAAATCTTTTTCTTGTTGCAGTATTAAGTACACCGAACGTCGTTTCTAGCTCTAGTTCCGGGATGCATCTTACTGAGGGGACTTTTCTTCGTACACCACAGCAAGGTAAGATTCATTCAGAAACCCATACAAAAAATAAGTGAAAAAAATCAGATAATGTACATATTGCTACCGTGAGCCATACAAGTATTGTGTAAAACAAAAATAAAACCAGGTTGGAGGACTTTCTTAAAGGCTAAAAAGTTTCATTATAATTAATTAAAGAAATATGTATTGAATATGTATTGAACCAGTGATAGTTTGTACATGGGTTGGGGAAGAGCTCCGCGTACATATACATTCTTCGAGAAGTGGACGACTTGTTTTGGCAATGATTGATGCGAAACGTGCTGAAGCTCTAGGTGTTTCTAGCACCACAGAAGTCTACGGTGATCGGCCCGTTTGATGGTTTTGAACCACTTCTACAACTTTTTGGTGGTTTGCTAGTGTCATTGTTGTTCCCAGGCGTAGCTAGGGTGAGGATTCGTTCGCCCTTGTAGAGCCATGCATGCAAAAATAATGCTGCACACTCTGAGAGGTCGCCCGGTATCCCACAGTCACTGTTTCAGACACCGCACCTATATGCCATTCAGCTTTCGGCACGCTTTTTACGCCTCCGTTCGGGGGTTATTCCTTTGGAACCATCCCCGAACAATTGTCTCAGAGTGCTTATTAATTATTATTGTAACCATATTCAGCAGAAAGCCTTCATGAGTCTTTATGGACAGAAACGTAAAGCCTTTGACCAGTAAGCAACAGTACCAAAGGCTGCATGGTACCAGAAACTGCAGACCCAAACGAGAGAACTGGATGGGTTGAGACACAATTTGGAGTCAAAATTTGCTTAAAATTACTGAAATCTGTACACGTGAAGAAAAAACCAGGAGCGGTATACGAACTGAACCAGAACTATAGCACTCTGCAGTAGAGCCTTCGATATGTAATTCTCTCAATAGAAATAAGTTTTATATACACTTGTTAATATTTGAGCATCGCGCGAAGAAAAACAGCGCACGCCCTCGCGCGCGCGAGATTTCTAATGTAGATAAAAAACGATATTTTTTCTATTACCTAGTTTTATTTGTTTCATGAGTCATTTTGGAGAAAAACATTTAAAATAATTTAAAAATCCATACCAGCCTAAATTGTATTTAATTCATATTATCTTCAAAGATGTTGATGGTATGATATTCGGCGGCTTTATAATCATGAAAATAAATCTGTTTCTTGTTGCAGTATTAAGAACACAGACCGGCGTTTCTAGCTCTAGTTCCGGGATGGCCCTTACTGCCAGGTCTTTTCATCCTACACCACAACAAGGTAAGATTCATTCAGAAACCTATACAAAATATGAGTGAAAAAAATTCAGATAATGTACATATTGCTACAGTGAGCCATACAAGTATTTTGTATCAGTAAGTGACTCAGCTGAAATAGCGTTACTGAATGTACCAGTGAATCCAAATGATCGATTGAACCAGTGAGATAGCGCTCCACGCAGGCAAGACATGAACCTCAAGTCGTCTGGTATGCGCGCGTCGCCCGTCAGGTCTTGGCATTCATCGAGTGAAAACGAACTGTATTGTGTACTAGTGTTTGTGTTTTAGTAACATCATCTTTAAGGATGATCTAGGTCTACAGTCAAGCTCAATATTACTCAGTCTTTAGCTTGATTTATAAAATAAACAGAAAAGCCCATTGGTGGTATTATATTCGGCTGCTTTATAATTATAAAAATGAATCTATTTCTTGTTGCAGGATTAAGTACACAGTCCGTCGGTTTCGGTTCCAGTTCAAGGATGCCTCTTTTTGCCGGGCCTTCTCTTAGTACACCACACCATGGTAAGATTATTTCAGAAACCCACACAAAAAGTGAGTGAAGCAATTCAGATAACGCATATATTTCTACAGCGAGCCCTACAAGTATTTTGCAAAACAAAAATAAAACCAGGTTGCAGAACTTTCTTAAAGACTACAAAGTTTCACTATAATTAATTACAGAAATATATCTGGGTCCCAATGAGAGCTACTACCATCTGAAAAATTACACCAGCTCCCAGTGAACCGCGGTAAATCGCATTTATGGCCGCGTCTCACAACCGTGAGATTTGTGGTCACAGGGCAGTGCTGTAGTATTCGGGTGGAGCTGAGAATTCGATTACGAATATAGTTCGTTTCTCGAAGTCTTGGAGAACGATGTCAGACCTGAAGTGTGCAACGGAGACTGCTGTCCGAAAATCGTAGTTCAGAAAATTTGGCACTTCTCGTTTTGGTCAATCGACTCTATCTCCCTTGGAGCGTTCGGCAGAGCAGGGTCGCGGCCAACACCGTAAGAGCGACAAAGATGGTGATAAAGCACTCTTAGGGTCGCATTATATCTATAGATATACGTCGTTCCTGCTTGGATCGGACACGCCGATAGTCTGTGTTCTAGGTACTCGGCGTGTACAAGGACTGTTTTTCTACATTTCTGTGAAAGTTTCCGTGTATTTTCTTGTAGAACAGCTGTTGGTAAAATTTCTCAAACTCTGCTTTCTTCACTTCGGCCTTTAGAAGTGAAGCATCTAGATGGAGTAATGCTCCGGGGCTTTGTGAAGGAACGCTCCTTCGCCAATCATTTCGTGGTTTCTGCCCATTTTTCGGAGAGGATCTTTGCCATTCGCAACGATGTAAGCTGTACTTAGAACAATTCGGTTATGAAGACACTGGAAATTCAGAAGTCTGCGTCCGCCTTGACAGTGTGAAAATGTATAATCGCGGGACTGACGAATTGATATGCAAGCTTTTATGCATATGCATGAATTTACGTGTGGTGATATCAAGGGCCTTAAGCTCGTTCTTCGTCCATTGAACCACTCCAAACGAGTAGAGTAGAACCTGAACGGCCAGCATGTTAGTCGCAGATACCTTGTTCAACGCCGACAGATTGGAAGACCAAATCTGTCGAAGAAGATGCTTGTATCTGCTTCGGAGAGACTCCTTCATTGATGTTACGTCCTGAATGCGGCTTTGAGGCACGCCCAGGTATGTATAGGGTCTCCAGTGTTAATATGTCTAATAACACTTGTTTCCACAAGCTCAAGGTCCTCAGGAACGCCAGTAATCTTCCCTTACTGCAGATTAATCTTGGCACACTTGTCTAATCCAAAGTTCATACCAATCTCTCCTGCGTACTCCTTGACGATATTTAAAGCAGTTTGAAGTTTGCTTTTACCAGAGGCATAGATCTTCAGGTCATACATATAAAATACATGTGTGACCTTAGCTCGCGCTGATTAGTGTAGCCACAAAGGTATCAACAAGAATTTCGTAGTACGAGAGATAGAAGCAGAAGTGTCATGCAAGAAAGCAAAGGGCTCATGGTATCACCCTGAAAGACGCCCCTCTGAAAGGTGACGTTGTTCGTTGTCACACGATAATTTCTAGATGAGATAGTAAATCTAGTTTTCCAATAAGGCATCAATCTCTCTATCCATCTCACTGTGTGTGGATGCACCTTCAAGCTTTCCAACAGACAGATGATAAGTCTATGAGAGGTTGAATCGAAAGCTTTCCGGTAGTCAATCCAGGCCATTGACGGGAAGCGCTAATGGGATGCAGCGTCTTTACAGACACACATGTCAATTAGCACATCCTCTCGACAGCCCGCTACACCTTCTTCCGAGCCACGTTGTTCATACATCTGTCGCCACACAGGCTCAATTCTTCGAACAATCCTGTTGTTTAGGACAGCTGTAAAGATCTTATACAGTGTGTTCAAACAAGTTATTGGCCTGTAATTCTCTGGATTGGACAAGTTGCCTTTTTCCGGCAGGAGTATAGTGCGTCCGAACAACAGCAGCTGGGGAATGGGCGTCTCCGACTTTCAATATGAGGTGAATATGCGGGCCAAATGTTGGTGCCGTCGTGTTTCCATCTAACTTATTTTCAGCACCCCAAACTCTAGGATGAACGGCATTGTTTGCCGACCCATTGTCGGGTGCTCTGCGCGTTCGATCATTTTGAACCGCATCTACAACATTCTGGTGTTTTTGTGTTGTCATTGTTGTTCCCGCGAGCTGCCAGGGAAAGGGTTTGTCCATGCTTGTAGAGCCCCGCGTGCAATGATAAGGCTGCATGCTCGAGGACGCGTTCGGTGGCTTTGTCATAGGCCCCTCAGTTCTATTCCAAAGGAATCGAAACCAAAACCGAAATATATATAATTTAAAAAAAGGTTAAGCAACCACCGCTGGGTCTCACTGGGAGCAACTGCCATCAATCCAGTGGTGCTTGATGGTCAACAGTTTACACTTTTTCGGCTTGTGATTTGCTTACCTTAAGTTTCAAAGAAGTGCCCTAACTTTTGCAGTGAATTTTTTATTTGATGTTATGTAGCTAATCACGCACTGAATATTTGATGCATGCCATCTGGCCGTTTCAATTTCAAACTGAAGCTGTGCAATACGCTCACGAGTCTTACTCAGGCGTATTGAAGTATCGTTACGTCTGTTGTCGCTAAGCAGGGAGACCGCCTTCTCGTAATTTGTCCATCCTGAGTCTTGCTGGAATAGGTGGTATGTTCTCTGAAGAATGTCATCTTCTTCTTGTTGATAAAGAGCTTCATATCCGTGCTTTCACAAAAAGGATAACTGATCTCTTAAATACTGCCTCGTTTTATGAGCATATTCCGGGTGCATATTGACCCAACGGTCATGCAACCTCTACATGAATCCTCTTCGCGCCGCTGAGCTTCTTTGCCAGCAGGTAAAGATGTCCCTCCTGAGTTGGTCCGACCATTTAAATCGATGTTCTCGCGTTTGTCCGGGTCCATTGCCTGGTCGTCGCCTCGGTTCAGTCCTATTACCACTCCCAACTGCAACATGGCCTCCATGCGGGAGAGACCTATTGCGGGTGGCACTGCGCGATACTGGTGGCGTAACCGCATAATTCGTTGCATTGGAGAGTTAGCCCAAAGCAACGTGGCTGACTGCAAGAGCCGGAGCTCTCGGGCGATAGGGTCGCCACATCTTATTATCCTAAAATTATTATTGAAAATGGGCAGGGTCATCTATCTCCCAGAGCACCAAGGTTATCTACTTTAACCTAATATACTGTACTCTTGAATCTATTCTCCTATGTTCATCATGTCAGGCCTCCCATTCCGCAAGATCACAATAAAGAACTTCATGGACGAGTATTCTTTTAGAAAATTTTCAGAGTGCATGCAACGGATTTCATCCCCGGGCAATAAGTTCTTTATTAAATCATGCAGATCAAGGAAATTGGGGTTTCTATGACCCTTTCTTAGAGAAAGTTGGTATGGCTTCGTTGGAGGCATCTGCCTATTTAGAAGATGCAGCAGTTCCAAACCTAAGATGGACCCCAATACCGCTGTTGGGGTTGTTCTCATGGATCTAGCAACGACAAAAGACCCTTTGTAGGTACTCCAGCTGTTTCCTGGAACTATCCAAAGTGGATTTTGGCACCCAGATCAATGAAGCATAAGTTATAATTGGTCTAATGATTACCGTATATAACCAGTAAACTATCAGGTGTTTGAGTCGCCAAGTTTTTCCAATTGCGCCTCTGCAAGCCCAAAAGGCAGCTTTGGCTATTTTACTATCGCATCAACATGTAGTTTCCAGGTTAGTTTAGGCTCAAATATGACTCACTATGAACATTGTAGAATAAAAATTAGATAATATAATAATTCTGTAGACTGTTACGTAATGAGCAGGCCTTCCAAGCATTCGCTTGATACAAAGTTTTATTGGTTTTGAGTACGTAGTATTAGTACACATCCGCAGAGGGCGCCATATTTTCCTTGAATACAGATATGTCTGTCGTCAACGATGAAACGCATACAAGCGCCTCATGAATATTCGCGCGTGATCACTGGCGACAACTTGTCTTTATTCAAGGCAAATGTAGCGCCTTCAGCTGACTTGTACTAATACCTTTTACCCAAATCGGCCACAAACAGCCAAGCGCACATGTAGCAACAACACCGGAGTAGGGAATTCCGAGCCACCAGTGGCAAAAGCGTATAAATACCCGTGCTCAACGAGAAAGCGCGTTTTTCTGTGATTCATCGTCATCCTGAACAAGCTCTCTCCTAGGTAAACTGTGGTTCCCTTTGAGGGATTATTCAAATTGTGCTCCTTGCGTTTAAACGCTCCACAGTATGGAAGATGGATAAAAGAATGTTCAAAATAATATTTCGGCTTATATTTTCAACCGATTTTAGAGTCTTTTTTTAAAGAGAAGATAAATAAGTTTCCGATACATTAACTATGCAGCAATTGTTCAAATTGAGTGAAATAACTGTGCAATCGATATTTGCAGATTCGTAAAATACTACTTCAGAGTTTACAATAAATGAATAATTTGTTGTTCACCATTGAATTGAAAATTTTTTCTCCACTAATTTTCGAGTCATATTCCGGAACAGTAATTAGATGTTCTATAAAAAATGTGATTGTTATAAACAAATGACATACAATAATTATCTGTTTTTGCAATTTTCCAAAGTTTGAGTTACTTTTTTCAAAATTTGTTTCAATCGGTTTACCAGCAATATTCCGGAGTAGTAGATTGATATTTTATAAAAATTTGATTGTGATAAACAAATGGCATCATTATTTGATACAAAAATTTGTTGCCTCTAAATTTTTTAATTATTGAAACTATTTTCATTTGTTTAAAGAAAGTTTCTCCTGTAAATGCATTTGTTTAAATACTTCAAATCCCCGCCCTTTTTCCCTGAATTCTTTAAGAATAATAGGTACTGTTATAGTCTACTGAAAATAAATTTTCGGTTTGGTATTTTTTTTGCTTTCCGGGAAATTTTTTTTCCGAAACCTAGCTCTTTTTGTAATTCTTTAATATATAAAGGTTTCTCTCCTTTCAGTTTATCCAGTTAATTGCACTCTTTCGAAACCCAAATTAAAAAAAAAAAATAATCTAAAATAGTGACGTTATTTTTTATTTTTGAAAAAAGTAAAAAAATTCCAAAACCTCATCTTTGTTTCCTGAAATTTTGAGGAATAACATGTACTAATATAGTCTAATCACCATAAATTTTCTGTTTCATATTTTTTTACTTTTTGGTGAAAAAAATTATTTCAATCTTCTTTTTCAAAACCTTGGATTTGGCCATTTTTGTTAGATATGAAGGTTTTTCTTGTTTCAGTTCGTCTAGTTTTTTGCAATCTTTGAAATTTTTAGAAACAAGAGGTTTTTAAATTAAAATTTGAAAATAACTCATTGTACCTTTACAATTCTTAAATATTCATGAAAAATGTAAAAATGTCAGTATGTTAATTTGAAAATATACGTGTGTCCTTATTTTCCACATACAAAAACATATTTCATGGGCAAGGTAATCCTGAACCTATCGACCTGCAGGATTTGAAATGGTTTCGGTCTGTACTGGGAATACACCAAACAATAATATAATTTAACATAACATATAAATCACCATCCAAAGGACAATTATCTAAATTTGCCTCATGAGGTGTAAGGATTTGTTTTTCATCCCTTATTTAGAGATCAAAAAATTTCCCGAATCATTAAACCTTTTTTTGAACAACTCACTACACATTGGATAGCAAATATCCCAACATAAAAATAGTTGTCTTAAAACAAATTAATCCGATATTCCTTCTTGCAGGATCAAATTCACAGTACGAGCCTATCGATATTGGCAAGTGGCCTCGAGTACACATCACTGACCTAGGTCTTGCCGCTACTACCCCTGGACTCATAAATCTCGATCCTGCTTTCCAAATAATTGGTCGTCGGCTTAGTGCACTTGGATTTTGTCGGCTTTTTCCTAATCATTTTGATAACGTAGAGCTCCAATATCGAAGATACACTTTTGATCCAGAAACGCCCGTTCAGCTTTCTATAGAAATAACAACAAAACAGTTTATGAAAATACCACCCGGAGAACAAATAGTAATAGTAGACACTGAAGGTTGGGCTCTTGCAGTACTGATGCCTAATGATTTCCATATGGCAATACATCATACAAAATTCAAAAAAGAGCGTGCGAAAGTAAACACAATCACCGACGAAGCTCTAGTAATGCATGGAGACGAATTAAAGTACGTTCTAGTAGGCCCCAAACGCAAAATAACTGGGTGCTTTAAAATAAGACAAGCAAAGGAAGATTCTCTACAGATAAGCTACGGAAAACAAAAGTGAAACTTTCAGTCAATTGCGTATTATCCAAACAGATACCTATGCTATGCACGGTATGGCTGAACTAATTCTTAACTAAAGTTCTTTCCAAACGGGCTTTTATTATCGATTGCATTTCTTTGGCATTGTACGAACAATTTGCGGCCAAATTTAAAATAATCGATCATGCCCTTTTTGAAACAAAAAATTAATTTATGGTTTTAAATTATTTTTAGCGAAAACATTTCTAAACTATATCATTATATTTTTTAATAATTAAATTTTTTTTATTATTTTTTTAAATTAAGATTATTATTTTCCCAATTGCTGTAACGCTGAAAGTACACTCTTCATTTTTTCATGTGGAAGTAGGTTTGATGGAAAATCCGCCCCTATTGACGTCACAAAAGTCTATAGATTATTATTTAAGTATATAGATTATTTAAGTGTATTAAATTTAGAAAATTCTACATTGCAAGACAGATAATTAAGATGTATTAAGGAAATTAAATATTATGAGATCTTAAATTTTTGATTCAGACTTACCCGTGTTTTATTTCGATTTTTCATTTATAAATCTTTTGACCCAGCTGAAAAACAGGTTTGGGGATTCAGTGATTAATTTCCGAATACTTTCCTCTCGAGAACTGAGTTTTCCAAATCTGCTGGGTTTTCTTCTGATCGGTTGGTAAAAGTATAATTAGTACAGGTGGTTATTGCTCGACAGGTAGGTTCAATTCTTCTGCTTCCAATTTCACAATATTCTAGTTATAATAAATACAAAGTGATACTCAGGTAAGTATCTACATATATTTAACTATCTACTTCCAATGGATATTGCTAGTATGAGTATGAGTTAAAATTTGTAATAATAAATATATAGAACCAATAAAGTAATTAACTAAAATTAACATTTTCATACTTGAGAATACTTTCAAAGAATTTCTTATTAGAATGACACGCGTAGAAAACTGTAAACATTAATTATTTTTATATTTTTCTTTTGCTTTCATTACAGTTTCTATAATAGTTATTTATGAGAATCGAATGTGAGTGTATTTAAATTAATTCATAAAAGAATACGTTTTTCACATAATTATGTGTAAAAAAACTCTAGAACAAATTTTTCTAGTTGAATAATTGTAGTTTCCAAAATGGATTGATTTTGACCTTAAAATTAATTCTGTTTTATAAGCAAAATAGGATTTGGTGATATTGGTATATTACAAGATTAAATAGTAACTTGGCCTTTTTCATCCTATTCTTATTCATTGACTCAAATTTTCTAAAAAAACTGACTTTAAAGTTACGAAAAAGGTGGAGCTTAATTCCTACATTTCTTGCTGGCTTTCTGCATGGTACTTACTAACATCTGTGCTGGTGATTTTTATATAATTTATCTTTATTTTTACTTTGTATATTACTTGACATCGACGTTTCTAAATGACAAGGTTCCATCTCGGAGAAACTAAATGACAAGATGCTACAAAGTTGAGGGCACTGATGTTTTCAATACAATTTAAGTGGTATTTTGACGCTTCGAGAGTTCACCTGTCACGTCCCGAGCAAAGGCGAGGATAGTTTGGAAAAAAGAGAGAAAGAGGGAGAACAATGTTGCTGATTATGTCAAGCTGGTAAGATCTGACCAATTATTTGTTTGTGGGTACGTAGTCCTTACCAATCATATGGGGATCGCGTCCAATAAAGTGTCCGAAATAAATGATCCTGAAAGAGCAGGAGAGGTTGTTTTGTCGATTTTATCTTCGACATGTCCTAAAGCAGCGACGGAATTCTACCGGATGTTGGTTTGAATTTAGTTGAAAGTAATCTGATTATTGTAGCGAAAATGATGCACGATCACCGTTCACTTAGTAGAGCCACACATGGTCCTAAACAGCTACCGAATCCACTAATGAGTTTTTTTGGCGGATGTGTAACACTGCAGGCCTTACCCGAAATTAAACTCATGCGACGAACGAAAGTCTCAGCCGAAGGGACTGAGTTCACAACTTGATGATTCGTCACTTAGTTCAGGAAGAGTTAGAAGTACGCGACTTGTAGAGAGCGACTTGTAGATGGAAGTTGTCAGTATGACTGCTCGGAACGTAAGACGATTAACAAGGGTGGCTCTGGGGTTTATATACTCTGGGTACATGTCAAAAGTCACGTACCTCGCCAAAAGTGAGCGATGGCACTCGCGATGACAAGGGTGAGCGATGGCACGTTCTTCCATAAATCAGAGAGATGTCCTTTGATTCGCGCGACTCTAGATATTGAATTTCGAATAGCTCACACGAGTGACCAATAATTTCCGTCCACCATGATGGTCAGTGATCGCGCATCTCCACTCTTGACCTTTCATGAATAGGGATTCTAGATGCTACTTATCTGTATTTCCATATATCTAGTCAGACGCTCTTGATTACTGCATTTTCTGACTATACATAATTTCTTTCACTTACTTTTTAGGTTGTATATTAATAGTGTGAAATATCTCAATAAAATTATTGCTTTAGTTTCAGCACACTTATGTACTTATATTCTATATATTTGGATTTGAATTTGAAATTGTTACTGTTTAAATTATTAAGATTATGAGTACATTCGTATGTTTATAGATACAAATATAGTTATCTTATAATGGTAGAATCCGCAATTATCCTCTTCCATTAACCGAGCTTCGTCGATATTCACTGAGTTCGTATCCATTCACGGTAACATGCTTCAAGTACCTCGTGGTTTCTATCTTACCGGCCGTAGCACAGTTACAACAGTTAGGTTTAAACTCATAGAAAATCGGTAATACTCTGTTTATAGTTGATGGCGTTAGCCTGAAATACGTGGGGTAAGGTAGGTTGCACCAAGTTAGACGTTACATAAAGTTTTTTTAAATTTTGGGATGTTACGCGCCACGCTCGTTAATTTGGATACGTCGACATATTGTCTTCTTAAGAAGACTTAAATTTTACATGTTGATAATGCTGGTAGAAATACATACTCGAACTAGTATTAGTTAGAACGCATATAATACTTTAGTAGATTTGAGTTAGATAAATTAAGAGAATATACAGGATCCATAAAAGCGAATAGAACTTGCAGATAAGTTAAAGGAAAGCCTTGATGGAACAACTTGGGAGACGCAAATACACAATAAAGATGTAGAGGGCGCATGAACAATGTTTCAGGAAATCATTTTTAGGAGTTTAATTGAAGTGTGTAGCACTTTGGTTGTAGGAAGAATGACTGCGTTTGCTTGGTGGAATGATGAAATAAACGTAACCAATGATGAAAAGAGACAGGCGTATCTAAGAAAATTGAATATCACAGATTTTGAATATGACGATAGAATTAGACTAGAGAACGATGACAAGGGCAAAAGGAGAAAAGGTTAAAATACTAGTTAAAAAACGCAAGGATGAAATCAAAGCGCAAGAAGAGAGGGAAATACAAAATACTCTCGACGGAAATAATGAATTTTTGTTTGTCAATTGCGCAAGAACAACAAGAAAGGATGTAGTAGTACAGAGTCAGTCGGAAGTAGGAGTAGCTAGTGTAAAATAGTATTGTGATGAGGACAAAGTAGAAGACAGTCATAGGGATAATTACAAGAAATTATTGGGAGGTTAAGCTACGGGGCAGCACAACTGCAACATAGAGGACGATGGGTCGGAAAACCCGGTTAATAAAATTAGGTTGTCTAAAGCTAGGGATATCATTAAGGTGGCCTGGTCAACTCTCGACCAGGCAGTCCTTCCCAGAACAAGACTCCCCCGTTTGAGGCTTGTCTGGGCATCCCTATCCAGGAAACAAAGACTGAATGTTATATGTGTATACTCTACGACGTCTGTGATTGGCCAGAGTGCCCCATGGTGGGGACTGGTCGAACTTTATTGGACAATCAAGTCTTTTTTTTAAAACCCGGGAGGACGGAAAGCCAAATCGGACTGGCATTATATCCATTGTCCCCATTGATGTTATTAGGGTGTTTTAAGATTTCGATTGCTTCTCTATGTTTTCATGGAAAAATATTGTACGTTTTTGCGATGATGGTTGTTTTGTCAAATAAGATGCTATGTCCTGTTTCGATATGATGCTCAGCTAGTACTGATTGCGTGAAATGTTTTGGCCTGACTTTACTCTCATTGTTTCATCAAATTCGAATATTTGAGCGCGACTATGATTTGAACTACGAACTGATGGGCCAAGCTCTTCTGGTTACTCTCTCTTCTTTCGACCTTTCTGACTTGAGTGGTAGGGAGGGAGAGGAGGCGGAGAGAAGGGCTGGAAAAGTGCGCGTTTCTAAAGTTTTCCCAGTTTGAAGCTTGCTTCGATGACATTCGTATCGAAAAGGCCCGGACAAATTTTCACCAATTTTTATTGTTTAAGTGAACTTTATGAATCGTGCTCCCCTCATCGTGTACAACAATTAGATTCGGGGCACGCGGTCGTATCTCGACATTTTTTTTGTGCTTGCGTTTGTGAATGTGTGAATGCAGTGAGTGTGTGGCCACAATTTTCTTATTGTAAAATCCAAATACGGTCAACGACCACGTCGTTGACAAACGAGAGTGCTCTCATCATTTTTGAGCAGCGTGCTTTCGAGCAGCTCATGGTGGAGGTTACCAAGTGACGCTCCCCGAGGACGCGATTTTCATCGCCTTCTGAAATACTATCCACATACATACACACACACAAACAATAATTTATGCTTCACCCTGATCATTTCCTTGTTTTTCTTACGAATTTTGTAAAATCTTCAGAGGGTTTCTATGTGAGATGAAGCATAAATAATTTGACACAAATTCATACACAAACCAGGGACACAAGGTGAAGCACATTTCCACCAGCACGCTACAGCACCTTGCCCGTTTTCCCTCCAAGCAACATTTCTGCTGCAAGTATTCCGACCATCATCAGCGTGTACAATCCCACTTTATTCTCGCTCGCGCACAATCTGACTTTGTTCTCGCTCTCGCGCAATCCCACCGTGCTTCTCACACTTACACTACGTCGTTTTCTCACGCTGTCTCTGTAAATTTGTTGTAAGGTTCACTTCCAAATTTAATAAAATAGCTCCTATCGCGAAACCCTGGCGGACCGAACGAACGCAGCGGATACGCTACAGCGTATCCTTATAGTATCCACATCGTTTCCACTCCGTATCATGCAAGAAAAACTCATTTAAAAAGGAAGATGAACATTTCACTTGTTGAAATTCGGATTCTACGTGAAATTTTGCGTTAAAAGGTCACGGAGTAATCGCAATAGTTTTTCTTGCAACATTAAAAACTTTAAAAAAATATAATACTTATCGATAACGTGGGCTGAAGGCCACTTCAAACGCATCGTCGACGGATAACGCCTATTGACTGCTATTGAACGACGATGCGTTTGAAGTCGCCTTCAGCGCACATCTTCGATAAGTATTATATTTTTTTAAAGTTTTTAATGTTGCAAGAAAAACTATTGCGATTACTCTGTGACCTTTTAATTCAAAATTTCACGTAGAATCCGAATTTCAACAAGTGAAATGTTAATCTTTCTTTTTTAATGAGTTTTTCTTGCATGATACGGAGAGGATACGATGTGGATACTATAAGGATACGCTGTAGCGTATCCGTTCCGTTCGTTCGGTCCGCCAGGGAAGTTCTGAACCGCGTTAATCTCATTGCTCGAAAGCGTGTAGCACTTCAAGGTCAGCTGACTGCACTAGCCGCTGCTTTAGCCAATTCGTCTGTAAATCCTATACAAGCAAAATTACGCGTGATGCGCTTAACTAGTTTATTTCACGCGTACGAAGAATTGCATGATGGATTAGTATTGATAGATCCCGAAAATGAGGGCGCAGGATATACAGAGCAAATTCGGAATCTCTTTTATGAAGTTACGGATCATGTAGGGACCTTGCAGAACTCGGAAAATTCACAAACCGATATTTCGCCTAGTAATTTTGCAGTCGAAGTTCAACGTTCGTCGAGAAGCATAAAATGCTTAAACTCTCGGTAGCAAAATTGCCCAAGTTCAGCGGCGATTATCACGAATGGATATCATTTTATAACACATTCCTTAGCATAATCGACAAATGCTCGGACATCGATTACGAAGTGAAGTTCCAATATCTTCAAGGTTGTTTGCAAGGCGCGGCGGCCAATAAAATAGCTCTTTCAAGCGCGTCTGAAAAGAGTTACAAAGATGGATCGGAGTTATTGAAAGCATCATATGCCCGCAAAAGAATTTTAATTTCCAAGCATATTGATGCAATTCTCGATACAGCAGTCATTACTGAAGTAACTCCCGGTAATCTTTCTAGAATCGTGGATGACGTCAAGCAAAATTTAAGTTCACTTAGTTGACTTGGTGTTGAACCGGAACCGCGATTCATAATACGTATTCTTGAGCGTGTTTTACCTAAGGAAATCAGGGAAGAATAGGAGAAGACTCTTAAATTAGATAATTTGCCCACATTGGACGATTTTTATTCTTTTACTGCTGAGACGGTTTATCGTATCCATACGATGAACGACAATCCCGTCCAGCCAAGGGGCAAATCAGGCTATAAACGTCCAAAGATTCAAAACGCGAAATCGCTTAAGGCGCACAAGGGTGAGACCGGAGAGCGTTCTTTTGTAACGAGTACTCAATTCCCGTGTGATTATTGTTTCCAAAATCACCTGACCTTTAAATGCAAGAGGTTCGAGACGTTGACTGTGGATCAGCGATGGGAAGCCGTCAGATCCAAAGGTTTGTGTAGGAATTGTCTACGAAAGCATATTGGTCGATGCAGTTCTTCACGATGCAAGAAATGCGGTAGTTTTCATCACACCTTACTTCATTCAACTCGCACAGCACATGCTCTCACTGGGTCATCCATGAGTAACGTTCCTACCCAAGCTTCAAGTTCAGGCAATCAGTGAAATAAATGACTAGAATCGAGCGTTTTTGAGATTTTGTCCGACAGTCCTAAACCAACACTAATGATGAGTGCAATCGTTTGTGTTCGTAATAATTTCGATAGATTCATCAAAGCGCGAGCCGTGCTTGACACTTGCGCGACAGCCCATTTAATCAGATCTGATCTTGCGAAAAGAATTTTAAACTCCCCGGAAAGGCGTCTTCTGTTCAAATTGGCGCGGTAAATGCATTGAACACTTCGGTGAAAGGCAGCGTCGATGTTCACATTGAATCTTTAAATAGTAATTTTTCAAAATCACTTTCCTGTTTAATAATTTCAAAAATAGCAGACTTTGAACCAAGCGAAACGTTTCCTCGAGATAGTATTATAATTCCACCGACACTGCCTCTCGCCGATCCACAGTTTCACATTCTAAGACACGTAGATCTTCTAATCGGTTGTGGCACTACCGTATCATTGATTCAATCCGGTCAAATTAAGTTGTCTCATGATGATTCAGATTTGTTTCTTCAAAAAACTTGACTTCGTTGTGTAATAGTTCAGAAATTTCATTGTGCGAGAAACATTACGTTGACAATATTAACCGTAATGCAGATGGGCGGTATATAGTTCGTCTTTCGTTTCGTGTAGAAGAAGTAGAGTTAGGTGATTCTCGTACACAGGCTCTTCGTCGATTTTACTCTTTGCTGAAAAAATTAGAACCTTGTCCAGAATTAAAAATAGAGTATCATAAAGCAATGCAAGAATATATCGACTTAGGGCACATGACGTTAGTTTCAGACGAGTCTTCGCTAGGATATTATATTCCCCATCATGCTGTGGTTAAAGATACCAGCTTGACTAGCAAGGTTCGGGTAGTCTTTGATGCTCCCGCTTCTCCTCATTTTGGGGGTATTTGGGAAGCGGCCGTAAAATCGTTTAAACATCATCTTAAACGTGTGATGGGTAAAAAATTGCTCACTTTTGAAGAGTTAGATACGTTGGCTATCGAAATCGAAGCTATCCTAAATTCTAGACCTCTTTGCTCTATTTCAACTGACCCTAACGATCCTATAACTTTAACCCCTGCGGATATAGTTGTAGGTCGTAAACTCACAATGCTGCCGAACATAATCTTCTTTCTGTCCCAAAAAACCGCCTGTCATCTTGCAGATACATCACTCGAGTTCGACAAGACTTCTGGAAACGCTAGCAGGTTGAATATTTGACTGAATTACAAAAACGCAAAAAATTGTATTTCAAGGGAAGTGCGGATATCAAGGAGGGATCGATCGTCATAATTATCGACAAAGACAAAGCATGGTCTGGGAACTGGGAGTTGTACTCGAGATTTGTCCGGGGAGCGATGGAGTCAACCGATTTATCAAGATCAAGACATCGACAGGAATATTTATGAGAAATGCTAGGACTATCTGTCCATTACCTATCGAAACATGACTTAAATCTTGTAAATCAACAATAATAACAATCGACATAGTTCACACACAACATTTCACAACACACCACAAGGTATGAATGATTCTGCTCGCTCGTCGTTCGCAGCCGGGGGAGTATGTTTCATCAAATTCGAATATTTGAGCGCGACTATGATTTGAACTGCGAACTGATGGGCCAAGCTCTTCTGGTTACTCTCTCTTCTTTCGACCTTTCTGACAATTTTTATTGTTTAAGTGAACTTTATGAATCGTGCTCCCCTCATTGCGTATAACAATTAGATTCGGGGCACGCGGTCGTATCTCGAAAATTTGGTAAATATTAATATTTCACATATTTTATGGAATCAATTGTTAATTTTTATTGCGTTCCTCAGTCTGATGTTTATTAAGATTCCCTACAATTAATTTTTTCGACAAATATTGGTTAAAAGCATAAAGCAAGGAGTGGAAAAATTTGAACTCGCCGGTTTGAGTAACAATTCGATTTTGAAGATATTGAACCTTGTTTTGCGAAATATTATAAGTGTCGTTTTAATTGACTTGTATACAATTTACGTTCACATGACGTCACCACATAATTTTATGTTTTCACTTTAATGTTAACGGGCCTACATTGCTCCAAGACTGATCACGGTATAGCTGAAGCAAGTTTATTTAATTACAAACTGATCGTATGTGCGATTTTCCTATTAATTATAATGCTCTGATATCACTCAAACGCAATTATAGGTTGAAAAAAATCACTGTAGTGCTTTCTGGACAAACTCTATTTTAGGTTAACAAAAGAAAAAAAAATTGTGACAAAACTTTACGATACAGTTTCAATTTTTGTTTAATTATACATGATGTATTCTGGAAGTGGACAAATTTCATAGAAAGTAGTAATTCCATTAGAGGGTGGCATCTGAACCCGGAAATTACTAAAAAATGACAGCAAATTTAATTTTTGACCTGAAATTTCTGTAATTTTTATTACCAAATTCTACAATATCTAAATACTTTAAACATAATTTGAAATGACATGAAATTACGGAATTTTTAATCATTTCGATTTTCAATTCTTTAAAACTTACGTTTCAATATTCATTTGAAGTACTTCACATTTTAAAGATTTGCGACTTTCAACTGAAATGTACAATTTGCGACTTATTCAAAATCATTTGAATTACTAATTTTTTCAATGACAAAATTTGTGAAATACAACTTGTAATTTAAAATCCTAAAGTGCCCTCGAAGTTTAACATTGTTGATTTTGAAACGTTTCAAATCAATTAATTAAAAGCTACAACTTACATAAGGAGACGCCATTTCAAATTTCAACGTTTCAAATTGAATCACGTCTAATTTATTAATAGTAAATATAAATTCTGCAAACTGTACAATTTTAAATTGAGGATATTAAGAATTGAACTATTATAATTCAAAAGCCCTGTAACAATTAAATGATTTTAAGTTTAAAAGTATATCAAATGACAAATAATATAAAATTTTAGTTCCACACATATGCATATGTAATATCGTAGCGAGAGAAATGTTTATAATGTCTCGCAAGTTTGGTTCGCTGGTAAGCTGGTACGTGACCAATAGGGTGGTTCTTATTTATACTTGGTGGATTTTTTTTTCGAATTTCTCTGCTCTCACCTCGCAGTATTGTTCGAATTTCCGGAAAAAAATCTCCAAATTTGAGCAAAATCGGTTAATATTTAGGGGTGCCGCAAAGACCATGAAGTTTCCCATTGATTCAACATGGGGAAAAGTCAGCTTTTTGTAAATCTAATATTTAAACGAAATCTTATGTTACAAATAATTCCGTGTTTCAGTATATTGCTCAGAATTCGTCAGAGAATAAGAATCAATCATACATTTTGAGGTTGAATAATTTTAAGCCAATTTATAGAATTCCTGAAAACAAAACAAGAATTCAACGATTAAATTTGGACAAACACAACAAAATGCTCCTATTGCAATTCCTATAAACAAAAAAAATTTTGTTTCTTCGCACAAAAATAAAAAAGAGGAAAGAAAAATGAGAAGGCAACCAACCACATCCCCTTCCTTCTCTTTTTTATTTCTTTCGTCTTTTTTTTTTTTATTATTATCAAATCACAATATGAAAGCATGCAAAATATTTACCAACGTTTCGGTGCTCACACAGCACCCTTATCAAGGCAAGCTTGCTTCACCGTACGCATATTCCAGGGAGCTAGTAAGTTTTCTTTCTGTAAAAATAATGTATTACCTGATAAGAATCAATAATAATTAATAATATAATATATGTCTACATTTTTGTAGGTTCCTTTGATCAGGGTCTAAGGAGAGTAGACAGATCCTGCATTCAATCAACCATTGAATCTACAACGGGTGCGGAGTACAACCTGGATACCGGAAATTCGGCTGAGGAAGAAGAACCTCTGACTGAAGAGGAAGGAGATTCTAATGACAAAAAAAGAGACAGCGAGACAGACGCTGACGTTGACAGCGAGTCAGATTTGTCGACTAGGGCAGATGAAGAAACGAACGGAAAAGATGTTTCACAGGACTCTTTACAAGATCCGCTTGCCCTTACACCTACCAGGAAAGAAAGCGGTAAAGAAAAACGGAAGCAGAACACTTCCCAAAGT
>CAKNYM010016071.1:0-17467 GCA_932195095.1 Andricus curvator | reverse complement strand
TATCATGGGTTTTTATGAAGGTTCCTACATGGATGGGTTTGCAATTAATATTTAAGGAGTGCGCAGTAGTTTTCTATGAAAGCTACGGCTGCGCAGTATTTTTTGGGGGTTTTTAAGATTGCCGACTATGTACCCAAAACTTCCAAAACATATTTCATTAAAAAAAGTTCTAATCCCATGTGGGATTTCATGTAGGAACAATTCATAGGTTTCCATAACGGTATTCATATAAGAACCCATGTGGAAACCCACAAAATATATCCCATCCTATCTCACATCGTAATTTGAGACAGAAATTCAAAAAAGGATCCCATATGGGTTTCCACATAGGTTCCCATGTAGTTTACTATGTAGGCTTTTTCAGTAGGGTAAAATGCGAGCTCATAGATGTTTATAGGGTGACCAGGCGTCCCGGATTTCCGGGACATGTCCCGGTTTTTGGGTGTTTTGAGAAGCGTCCCGGTTTGTAGTAAAATATCCCGGTTTTTGTCGAAATACCGAACTTGAGAAAAAAAACATTTTCCTACAGTTGAATTGAACTTCAACCAAATAGTTAAATTAAAAAACAAATAAGACGAATTTTTTAAAAGATAGTTAAAGTTGAATTTTCAACCTGAAAACATGAATTTACTACTAAATAGTTGAAGCCTCAACAAAAAAAGATTAATTTTCAACCAAGAATATTAATTTCTACCAAAAAGACAAATTTTCAACAAAATTCATGAACCTTCTTGTTTGATACATCAATTTTTCTTGTTGAAAATTCATCATTTAAAATATAAATTTTCAACCAAAATAGTTGAACTTTCGACCAAAAATATGAATTTTCAACCAAATAGTTTAATTGCCTACCAAATAATTGTTGAATTTTCAAGACAAAGAAACGAATTTTCTATCAAACTTTTGAATTTTCAACCAGAAAATATGAATGTTGAACAAAATAGTTGAATCCTCAACTGAAATAGATTAATTTTTAAACAAGAAGATAATTTTCTATAAAAAAGAAGAATTTTCAACAAAATACGTGAATTTTCAACCAAATAGTTGAATTTTCAAATAGAAAAAGTCAATTTTCAATTAAAAATATCAATTTTCAACCAAAATAGTTGAATTTTCAACCAAAAATATCAATTTTCAACAAAAAAGTTGATTTTCAACCATACAGTTTAATTTCCTACCAAGTTGTTGAATTTTCAAGCCAAAAAGACGATTTTTTAAATAAAAAAGTTGAATTTTCAACCTAAAAATATGAGAATATAAAAGATTAATTTTCAATCCATACTGACGAATTTTCTATCTAAAAGAAGAATGTTAAAAAAAAATTGAATTTTTGAGCAAAAAAGATAAATTTTGAACAAAATAATTGAATTTTCAACCAAATGGTCGATTTTTTTAATAAACTCAACAAAAATAAGTGCCCAAGGACGAATTTTTTGTCAAAATAGACGAATTTTCAACAAATAGTTGAATTTTCGACCAAAGAGTAGAGTTTTCAACAAAATAATTACATTTTCAAACAAAATAGTTTAATTTCTTATCAAATAGTTGAATTTTCAACCTACTGAAATTAATTTTTAATACAAAAGATAAATTTTTTACCAAGATGATTAGTTTTCTATCAAAAAAGACGAATTTTCTATAAAACAGTTGAATTTTCAACCCAAAAATATATTAATACAAAATATTATTTTCAATCCATAATAAAGAATTTTCTATAACAAAACGAATGTTAAAAAGGTGAATTTTTCACCAAAAGAGATAACTTTGGAACAAAATAATTGAATTTTCAACCAAATGGTTGAATTTTCAAATAAAGGGAAAAAAATACACCAATTTTCAAATAAATAGTTGAATATTCATCTAAAAAAAGATAAATTTTCAATCTAAAGTGGAAAAGTTAAATTTTCAGTAAAAGTAATTCATTTACAACAACAAAAAGAATCTGCAACCAAAAAAACGAATTTTTTACAAAGCAGTTCAAATTTGCACCAAAAAAGACCAATTTTCAACCAAAAAAGATGAATTTGTAACAAAAACGAATAAACTTTCAAACAAAAATAGTTGGATTTTCTTATTGGGTGCTAATAATTAGTTCGAATTTAAGTTTAAAGTTCAATTTTAAACGCTATTAATTACAAATTTCTCATAATAAAGTTTGAATAAGAAATTATTCCATGTTTAATGTTCTCAATTAAAATAATACAATTTTATTTAGCTTTGAATTTTAATTTGATATATTTCATTGCGATAAAAATTGAAACTAAGTACAGCGAACTTCTGATAAAAGCGGAAAAATGTCGATTAATTGCATTTTTCTTCAAAATGTCGCACGATCCGAGCCCTGTATTTTAAACAAAAGTCAAAACAAAAAAAAAACAAAAAAGATTTTGGGAAAATAAGATTCGAAACTGGATCAAGGATTCTAGAATAATTGACAATAATAAATAAATAAAATAATTTTAAAGATATTTGAGTGACGTGAGATTTAATGCCATATCGATTTTGCGGCTCTCCCTCACTTTTTTTAAACCATTGGAAGTAATTTAATTTTGAGAGACCCTCGTTTTAATGTATAGAATTCCTGAAAATAAAACAAGAATTCAACGATCAAATTTGGACAATTTGTTTGTCCAAATTTGTGCGTTAAATTCTTGTTTTATTTTCAGGAATTCTATACATTAACTTGATTCTTGGACGTTAAATGGGATTTTGAATTTGATTTTAATCTAATTTAAAATTCTTAAATATTAATTTAGACCCTCGTTTTCCCTCCCTAACGTTTGAGTTCCATTTCTGACATAAACCATTAACATTTTTGACATTAAATTTTTAATTTGGCGATTTATTGGGGGGCGGGGGGTCGGAAAATATGTGTCCCGGTTTGGTGAAACAGAAATCTGGTACCCTAGATGTTTAATTTTCATTATTCACCTCTGACGTCACTTTTCAGTCCCTAGGGAGTAAAAAGTAGAGCTTTAGCCCCGCTTTATAGGCGTCGAAAAGTGCTGAAATCATGCATGTGTCATAAAAAATTCGTTCATATATTTACATGTGACCTATAGTATGACTTGTAATATAAACGCTCGTAAATCCTAAATCTTCAACGATTCCGCAAGACTGGCGAATGTCGCAGACTGATCCAGAATATCCTGCGTAATATGAATCGCCAAGAGCATGTCGCGTGTACCAAATTGTCGTAGCTTCTCTTGACTTGGATATAATTTGTTTATTCCATATATTCACCGCCTTTAAAGAAGCATCTGACTTTGCTGGTATTACCTAATTGAAAGGGAGTATTAATTACTAAATTCTTCAGGGTGGCCGCAAAACTTAATTTTTAATATTCCCTGATTTGTTCCTAATTTTTCCCTGACTAATATTTCATTTTCCTGGAACATGAATGTTTAAAGACCAAAATCCTCATCTTATAACATTATATATAGGAATGTAAAATATAATAAATGAATACAAATTAATTTGAAAAAAATCAAGTGATTTGAAAACAATTCAAGAATATGGAAAATGCATTACATTTAATAAGTTTGAAATGAGTTTAGAAAAATTCAAGCGAATTCAAAAGAATTTTATGCAATGCCTAAGAATTTAAGGTGAGTTTAAAAGGCAACAGCATGATTAAACAAAAACTAGAAAAAAAATATATATATATACCTTGAGAGATTTTAAAACATCTTGAAATCATTGAATTCCTCAGAAATTGTATAAACAATCCCTTGGAGTCTTTAAAAATATTATAAAACTTTATAGGTCCTATAAAATCGTTCCATGTCTTCCGAAATTCTATAAAATTCTCTACGACTGCATAAAAAATGGTTTTAATCCCTTAAAATCCTTGGAAATTCCTTGACATTTTTTTAATTTCTTGAAAATGCCTTGAAATATTTTAAAATACCTTAAAATATTTCAAACCCTTCGAAATCCCTTTTAATTATTGAAAACAATTCAAAATTCCTTGAAATATTTTAAAATACGGTAAAATATTTAAAATCTTTTGAAATCCTTTGACATTTTTTAAAAATCTAGAAAATTTCTTAGAATTAAAAAGAAACTAAAATATTTAAAATGCTTTGAAATCTTTTGAAATCCCCTGAAACTTTTTAAAACTCTTGAAAATTTCTTCAATTTTTTAAAACCCCTATGAAATCCCTCAATGCTTGTGATAAAATTCTTTGGAATCTATTAAAATATTATAAAATCCCGTATAATAAATAAAATCTGATGATATTTTCTGAAATCTTGGAAAAAGTACTAAAATTCCATTGATTTCAGTAAAATTTGAGTGAATTTAAGGGTAAAGAGAAAAGTTCGATGCTATTCATAAAAATTCAAAGTGAATTAAAAAATTCTTCGAGTGAATTGAAAACAATTCGAAAGTATGAAAAAGTGCATTGAATTATGTGACTTTAGTGAGTTTATCCTAAAAAAGTGATTAAAAAGAGATTTTAGAGAAAAAAGGGACTAAAAGTAACTGTGTAGCAGCCCTTATTATTCTTGACAGTTACTTAAATTGCTTCTTATAGAAATTCCCTGACTTTTGCAATTTTTTCTTTAAAATCCCTGACTTTTCCCCGACTTATCCTGACCAAAAAAATTTCCTGAATTTTCCCTGATTTTCAGGTTTTCCCTGACCTGCGGCCACCCTAAATTATTTAAAGCGTAAATTAAAGTCAATCAGATTGGTTGTTTTACCCTGCCCTGATCCTTGGAACGCAGAACAATAAACTTCGAGATGGAAACTGCAAAATGGGAGTCTAAGCTGGGATGCATCAGCATTTCAGAAACCTGGAACCAAAAGGCCGAGTATTAAAGTTCCCCAATAGCCGGAAGCATTTTTGTTCTTACTCTTATAAACATGTGTTTTTTTTTACTGAATATATTGACAATCTTGCTCAAATGGTTGCAAAAGCATAAAATGTGGTTTGAAGGGTTCCTTTTGCCATTAGAAACCTTCTAGGACCAAGTGAACAATTTTTTTTAAATAGTGACACATTTTTGTTGAAATACTGCATTTTTTAAAACTACTTGGCCAACAGCCATACCACGCTGAAAAACCCAGTTCTCGTCAGATCACTGAAGTTAAGCAGCGTTGGGCGCGGTTAGTACTTGGATGGGTGACCATTCGAGAAAACTGAGTGCTGTTGGCACATCGTGGGTGCGGTGAGCCCACACTTGTAGTTATTTACTACAAGAAACTAACCTAGAAACACTACTCGAATCGGGTAGTGTCACGCCTACCCTGAAAGGGAAATGGCTTAATGGTATACTTGAAATATTTAACCCTTAACGGTCACACCTCCAAATACACCTTCTGATATTTTTGGCTGAAAAAAAAATCATGAGTGATGTTGAATGAAACAATTACAAAATAGGAAAAAATATCTCCAATGCCTCAGTGATAATTTAACTATTCGAAGAAAAATACTTGAAAAAAATAACGTAGACAATAGAAAAAAAATCGGAAAGCCCGTGGGGTGTGAGACACCACGTGTGACCGTTAAGGGTTACATTTTGTTATTCAGTGAGGGGTTTCACATTCTTTCGGATTGTACTAGAAAATGGAAAAAAAGTTTTAAAGTAAAAAACGGCGCCAGTTTTTCTGAAAGTAAAAAATCCGAGAGATACGACAACATTTTACAGAGAAAAGTTGACACCTAATACGTATTTTGGAAAAAATTCGATCTTTTTTTTAGCAAAACCGCCGCCGTTTGGTCAATTTTGAACTTTTTACACATTTTACAGTTTATTTCGAAAGTTTCCATGTCAGACGCAAAACTCAAGTAATCGATTCTTTTTATTGTTTGTTATTTCGTAGTTTTAGGGTACTAAACAGTGGTGCCAAACGATTTTTAAAAATATTCAATTTTTTAAAAGTTATTAACAATTGAGAACTAGGGACCTTTTTCCAAATCTCTGTATATATCTCTGTATCTATCTTACAAAGAATGTCCTTATACAAACTTTCACAGAAAAGATTAAATTTTAAGAAAATTAAAAAAATTGATAAATTGTAAATTTTCAATTGTTTATTTTAAAAAACAATTTTTATTAATTTCTTCAACCAGAAGGAAATCATCGATTTTTTATATTTATTATAATTATAATATTTGAAACCTTCTTGAGTTGACATTAAAACATGAACGTTGTGTTTTTTGTTATTTTCTAGAGAAAAATGTTCAAAGTAATGCCAAGTGGTGGAATACGCTCAATGGTCACCCATTTTGATGAAATTCAACTAGGTGAAAGTACATAGAAATTCATTAGATAATGCGTTAATGAGATATTAGTAATAAACAAATTTTATAAACAAATCCAAAATTTCAACAATTTTGATTGTGTAAACATGATTCTTACACGTAAAATTATTGCTAGACACACGCTGAATAGTCAATTTTATCAACAATATTGTTATAAACTAGTGCATAATTTAGCCATTTTTCATAAAAACACAGTTTTTTGTTAAAAAAGTATATATTAATAGACGCCCAGTGCGTAATTATTAGTTAAAGTAAACCCGCATTTAACAATATATTTATTATTTTTATGAATATGTTTTATAAACAGATGAATATTTGAGCCCCTTTTCAGCCTAAAAGCCACCTTGTAAAATATTTTTGGTGGGTTGACAACATTAAGCAGACTCTTCTTAGAGGACCCTAGTCCTGGTGGTCCTAGTGTTTATAATACTATTTTTTATAATAAATGTTTATAAAAATTAAAGGAATGGTTAAATACTGCTTTAATGTAACTAAATGTACTGCAGAACGTGTTTAGTAATACTTTTCTGTCAAGAAACGGTTCTTTTAGGTTGAAAAAGGCCTAAATTATGCATTTGTTTATAATAAGTATTCATAAAATTAATGAATGTTGTTGGATGCTGCTTTTATTTTTACTAAGAATCACGCACGTGGAATTCGTTAATACACTTTTGCAAAAGAAACTGTGACTTTATCAAGAAAAATGATGACATTATGGATTTGTTTGTAATAATTGTTTATAAAATTGATGGGTATTATTCATTGTTAGTTGATTCTTACTAGAAACTATTCATCATATGTCTAGCAATGATTTTACATGTAAGAATAATGTTTACACAATCAAAATTGTCGAAATTTTGCATTTATTTATAAAATTTGTGTATTACTAATCATATAAGCAATTTTAATTATTATTACAAATTTTTTTTTATGTATTTTAATTTTCAACACCTAAATAGCTGATTTAGATTGTACGCGTTAATTAATGAAAAAAGAAACGGTACCAATCTTTGTCTCTCGATCATTTCATAGGGAAACGATAACCAAACGCACATTAATGGTGATATAAAAAATACTACATTTCTATTTCGTTATAAACAAAAAATTGAAATTTTTTCAGAGATCAATTTTTTTTTTATTTGTAAGAGATTAATATTAGTGTGGCATTAGAGTGTATGTGTGTTGTTTTTGTCATTGAACAATCACATGAAAACAATACCCTAGAAGTATTTAAAGATTCAGAAAGTAACATTATTTTTTTTAAATGCATATATTCATATATATGTTACAGGAAAAGTATATAATCCAGGCATTATATATAATCCCTAGGCATTATATGTAATGCCTGGCTATTTCCGGCAAAGTATATAATTGAATACATATTATATATATTGCCAAGGCATTCTATATAATCCCTAGGCATTATCTATAATGCCCAGCAAGAGATAGGTAAAGTATATAATCTTGATTTTGAATGTAATGATGCAGTTAAAGAAGGGGCATGATAAAGTTACTAACACTTATAGAATTAAACTCACGTTTACTCGCTATTTATTAAAAATATGGCATACTAGAATGACACTTTGATTGACACTGAACTTTGTTTGTTACACATAAACACTTATCGGTTTGACACTTTGTTTTGCAGGAATATTAAAAAAACCTTTCCCCGTTGAAAAATCTTGAATAGTATCATCAATTTTTAATTTACAATTTTCATCAGATTTGATTTTTCTTTTTAAATAAAAGCTCATTTTAAAAAGATCTTTGACAGGCGATTCTTTAAAAATTATTTTAACCATTTTTTATTTAACAACCAAGTTGATTTTTTTTTAATTTTCAAAAGTGCTATTTTTTAACGATTTTCACATTTATAAAAAAGTTCTTGAATCAGTGCAAGAATAGGTTGGTCCAAATTCATACCTAAAGTCTTGACAAAGTGGGCGGAGAACATCTGGAAAACTCCCGTTTGGCTGTCGGCAAATTTGTATGACAGCTTCGAGTTTAATTACATACCAATTTGAAACTAATTTAGATTAAATTGTAAATTTAAATATAACTAAACTGTCATTGGAATAATATATATTTATTACTTGAGTTAGGTTTGACATTACTCACAATGCCCGGGCAATTTGTAAAATGAACAATTTCATGTCAAATCATGAAGTTTAACACGGATTTCTCATAAGAAAAAAAGACATTTTTGTCAATTTTATTCAGAATCGTTAATATTAGGTAAATCAAGATGAAATTTAACATTTCTCTTCACAATTAGCAATGCAATAGGAATAAAAACTTATTTTTTAAATATCACCTCCACAAGTCTGTTTGAAGGGTCCAAAAAAACCTTGTAAGTAAAAAATTTGGTTTTGCGAGTTTTTCGCGCTAATTATGATTTTTTTGCGTTTTGTTTAATACAAGTGATCCATAATACTACTTTTTATTGATAATTAGATATTTATATACATTATTTGAACAATTTATTATTGTTTTTAGCAATTTTCTCTTAGTATAGAGTTATAAAGTCGCGGTTTCTTCCGAATTTAGTTCGAGCAAAGCAATAATAAATTTAATTTAAAAAACATAATTGTTTCAACAAATTTCTATTGCTTACGACTATCTTTTTTGTGAATGCTAGTTAGTTGAGGTTTTTCCTGAAATTTTAAACTTTATGTTCACTTTTCACATTTACATTAATTATTACCTCACTTTAAGTATAAATTGGCCTATAAGTTGAAAATTTCAGAAGACAACCGCGACTATCTAGCATCACTATAGGAGAAGATATTTATAAACAATAACAATTTGTTGAAAAACATTAGATTTGTTAAATTGCATCCATTATTACCTCACTCTAATTGAAAAGTGGAAAAATGTTGAATATTTCACAAAAAACCACAGCTTTCTAGCACTATCCAAAGTAATATGATTAAAAATAATACTTAATTGTTTAAACAAATATTTTTGTCAAGATGAATTAATTATTACCTCACTCTTATTGAAAAGTTGAAAATAAGTTAGAAATTCGGAAAAACCGCGACTTCCGAACTCTATTCTAAGTGAAAATTTCTAAAAACTATAATAAATTGTTCAAATAATTTATATAAACATTTAATTATTATTAGAAAGTAGTATATTAAGCATTATAAATGATTAGCGCCAAAAACTTCCAAACCCCAATTTTTCACTGATGGGATTCTTTGGGACCCTATAAAACAGACTTCTGCGGGCGATATTTAATAAATAAGTTTTGATTCGTATTCGAAGAAATGAAAGTTGAAAATAAAATTCCAATGCATTTTTAATTATTTTTCGATAGCTAAGGGAGGTCCCATTTTTATATTTACGTGGGTTTTAGAGCACATCGTAAACTAGCTTTAAACAATTTTTTAAAGAAAATCAAAAGCGGATTTTTTTTCAAGCATTGAGTTTAAATATTTGTTTTCAAAAAATACAAAAATTTAATAAATTTTTTTTTCAACAAATATATTTTTTCAACTGTGTATTATTATGAATAATTAAAAAAACACATCTTATATCTTTAAAATCACCAAAGTAATGAAGGTTTGAAAAAAGAACGAAAAACAGCTGAAATGGGGAATATTTATTACACACATTGCCTGGTCTCTTCTGGGCATTATATATATAATGCCTAGGCAATCTGTATAATAGAGAGTATCACATACTTTGCCTGGACTCTGTTGGGCATTATATATAATGCCTAGGGATTATATATATTGCTGGATTATATACTTTGCCTGTAACATATACAAATATTTTGAAAAAGGATGTAAAATATCGAAAATGGAAACAGGAACTTTGAAGGGAGTTTAAAGAGGAACAACCTTGCTCTGTAAACTTTTGTCGTATCTCGCGTACTTTTGTAAAGAACTATCTTTTTTGTAGTATATTAAGAAAATTAAAAAACTGTTGAAAACATTTTTGGTAGCCGGTTATATAAGTATTCAAATGGGAAAAGGAATCTTTACACCAAACTTAATGCTTTTGTAACAATTCGTGCGAACTGTAAGTACCACTTGGACTATTAATGTGACACTGGATGGCGAAGTAACAAAAACGGTAAAAAATGCTTCTAACTAGAAATTGTTTTCCTGAAGACTTTAAATATAATTATTAGAATGAATGGTGAGTCAATAATGGTAATAATAATGGTAAGTAAATGAAGATGAGTCGTCTTTTACACTTTGTGTATTTCTTCTCTAAGCAATATGCTCGGATGTAAAACCGTCCTTTGCTTGAAATAGAATACATGATAATTACTTACCATATTCAATAAATTGAGAAAATATGGCCACAGTAGTTTTTCACCATGAAACTCAACTACAGTATAGTCTACTGCAATGCAAAAAGTGTACCACAATTTACGTCCTGGCGTTGGTGTTGGTGCATCTTCGTTATCTTCGCCTGAGGAATCATAATCTGGATAATAATAACTGGATTCTGTTGTTAGATACCCGCCTGGAGTGGAAAGAGTAGGTGTACCTTCGGAATCTTCGTCTGAGTAATCATTACTTGGCAGATATTCGTTGATTTCTGTTGTTGGATACCCGCCTGGAGAAGAAAGAGTAGGTGGATGTTCATAATCTTCGCCTGAGAAATCATAACTTGGCGGATAACCGTTGCTTTCGGTTGTGGTTTCATCATGTCCGTAATCTTCGTCTATGATATCAGAAATTGTTGGATACTCGTTGATTTCGGTTGTTGTAGGACCTACAGTCCATTCTGTGAAGTTATACGCTGTTGGATATCCGTGGTTTTCGCTCGTAATTGCAGATGTCAAATTCGGAACCTCGGGTGTTGTTTGATACTTATCCGGGGTGGAAAGAGTGGGTGAAGTTTCGGGAGGATCAGTATACATGATGTCACTTACGTCAGTCGAGTCCGTAAACCAACTGCATTTTTCATCAAAGATGGCATCATACCTTTCAGTAGTCGAAATAGAATGAATTGATTTACTGGAACATCTGTTCTTAACATTATTGCCCATACACCTGCCTGTTATCTCTGTACAATCGAACAATTTTGTTTATTATTAGTTGTTACTAGCATTATTATATACAGTGCATTAACAACTAATAGCAAAAATGAAAAAAACACAAGATTGCTATGATTCCAATTCAATTTAAAAAGATGACATTGAGTTTCAAATGTACGAAAATAAGTGGAAACGCAGAAACTTGAATGTGAAATAGCAAAATTATTGAACTAACCAGCACAGGTTTTCCTTATTTCCTCTAAATGAAATGCTTCTTTGATAAAATCTTCATCATTACAAAACGACTTCATCATTTCATTCTTTATGGCAAGATATTTGGATGCTTCTGGATAGATGAACTCACCTTTTGATAAGCCAAGTCTTCCGTCAACCCGTCGTTTATTTCTCTTGGGCTTTACCTGTTTTATTTTATCGTCTAAATTGCCATACCTCAATTTCTTTTTTCTATTATGCTGAGATTGACCTTTTTCTGAATTATCGTGAAGAGGATTTGAAAAACAAAGTTCTGGTTTAACAATTTGTCTTCTCTTTCCGAATGCATTTATTTCAGTCATATAACAAAATGTCTCATTAAATTTTTTCTCCTTCTTTAATGCCGCCGGCTTTGGTTTCAGTTCAGGAAATTGTTCATCGAAAATTCTTTTATTCGAGAAAAATGTGGATTTATCATCATTCTCTTTATACAGAACATGCCTTCCATCCTCCAATGATTGGTAAACATACGTTTTTCCCATAATGCGAATCATTCCATAAAAATTATTGTCACAAATCGTCAATACAACTCTTGAATCTTTAAAACCTGAAACGTATCCTTGAAGAATTTCGCAGTCAGGAATCTGTAAATCCTCGTGTTCCTTTTCTAACTCCGAATCAGAATTAATATACTGGATAGCGAAATTTTGGGAAAGAGTTAACCGAGAGTTAGTTTTTGTTTCGAGTTTCCAATTTTTAATCAAGACATGTACGTTATAATTTTGGTCCTTCTCGCTAATTGATCTTTTGGAACGAAACAGCACCTTGGGGTAAACGATTTCATATTGCTGTAATGATTTTAAAAATTGTTCCGGGTCCCAGGCTGATGTAGTTTGTAAAATATAAACTGATACAAGTAAACTAAGAAAGAAATTCATTTTTGCACGATCTATAGTGCTCTAAATTAATTTATAAATATTTCTTTAAATGCAACTTTTTTTTAAAGACAATCCAATCCAAATTTCCCTTTTCTATAAACGAACTAAAGAATTTATAAGCGGAGGATGGATTTTTTCGTTATCGTTCTGAGCATTGATTAATCATTTTTGGAAAGTCGTAAAATGTGGATGTATGAAATTTATACTCATTAGCTGTGGTTTAATCTGAATTTCGTAAATAGAATTTTATAGACCAATAATAATGAGGTATCGAATGTCACTATCGTGGCACTTAAAGCTTCTTCTATATATTTTATGTTTTGAAAATTTATTTCTTACGTGGGACATTATTTTGAAAAGTTTCTTCATTTTCTCAGGGTGACCGCATCATTTTTCCAGGATTTCTGGAAATATCATATTGCATAGAATTTCATGGGATTTTCTAAGATTTTGATTGATTTCAAAAAATGTATTGGCAAGTAGTGAGGGATTTTGTACAGTTTCAAAAATTTTATTCAAATATTTTTTGCAATTCATTTGGAATTCACACTGAATTCTCATTAATTTATTCCGTATCCTTTTTAATTCTTTGGAATTCTCTTTAATCTTTTGAATTCAATTGAATTCTTATAAATTCACTCAACTCTACTCAATTGAATGGATTTTTTTAAATGGTTTTTTTCGTTGTTTTATTCATCCTGAAGTCTTTTAAAGTCATCTTGATTTCTTAGACATTCCACCACATTTTTTTGAATTCTTAATTTTTTCGAAATTCTTTTCATGGTTTTCAATTCACTTGAATTTTTATGAATTTCATCGAATTCTTCTCATTTCCTCTAATTTTTTAAATTGTTTCCAATTCATTTGAATTCTTCCCAATTTATCTTGAATTGTTTAAAAATCTTATGAATTTATCCTGAATTCGTTAAAATTCACCGGGAATTCTTATAAATTTCATCGAATTCTTTTTAATTCAAAAGAACATTAGTCATATTATGAGTCCACATAAGGGTGGTCCAAACATACATTGTAAAATTTCTTTTTCCAATTTTGATGCATATCGCCTAGAAATTTGTTCGAATTCACAAAAAAATAAATCCAGTTTGTTATTTCCCATAAGAAAAAAAGACGTTTTTGTAAATTTTATTCATAATCGTCAATATTAGCTGAATCGAGTTAAAACTCAACACTTCTCTTCACGAATAGCCATAGAATACGAATAAAATATTACTTTTTGAATATCAACCCCATAAGTCTGTTTTATAGGGTCCCAAAAAACCCCCATAAGTGAAAAAATGGGTTTTGCGAGTGTTTGGCGTTAACTATGACTCTTTGCAGTTTTTTTTAATGCAAATTGTTTTTAGTACATAACATACTATTTTATACTAATAATTACATGTTTTCATAAATTGTTTAAACAATTTATCTTTTCTTTATCAATTTTCTCTTAGAGTAGAGATAGAAAGTCGCGGTTTTTCAAACATTTTCTAGTTTTTGTCCAATTTTTAATTAGAGAGAGATAATAGTTTATTAATTTTAACAAACATAATTGTTTAAACAATTTATTATTATTGTTAATAATATTATCTTTGAATAATGCCAGAAATTGCGGTTTTTTCTAAAATTTTCAACTTTTTGTTCACTGAGTTAATATGCAATTTAATATAGCAAAAACAATTGTTTAAACAAATTATTATTGTTTGCAGTTATCTTCTTCCATATTAATACTAGATAGTTGAGGTTTTTTTCTGAATTTTTAAAACTTTTTTCAACTTTTCACTTAGTGAGGTAATAATTATTGCATGTTAATAAAAATAGTTGTTTAAACAATTTATTATTGTTTATGACTATCTTCTTTTAGATAAGTGCTAGAAAGTTGCGGTTTTTTTCTGAAATGTTTAACTTTGCTTTGCCTTTTTAGTCATGGACAAATAATAAATAAACATTGGAGAGAAACATATTTTAAACAATCTCTTTCTTTTTCGTGAATATATTTTGCTGTAGGGGGGGGGGGGATATAAAAATATGTTCAATTCAAATTTTTCTTTTACGCTTTGCAATAAACTTCTTGAAATTTAAAACAAAACTTTTAAAAGTCATTCACAGACCTAGTCCTCCCTCCTACTCCTAATTCTTCCATTCTTTGTTTTTGTCTCTTGTGTAAGATAGCTTTTTTGTTTAAATGAATTTTATTTTAAACATTGGGAAAAGAGCAAAAATAATTCACTTAAAAAAGTACAATACTGTTTCAAAAATGAATCTTGTTGAGGTTCACCTATTACTTGTTCATAACTAAAAAGTCAAAGCAAAGCTAAAGATTTCAGAAAAAAAAAACTTTTTAGCATTACTCTAAGAGTATATAGTTATAAACAATAATCAAGTGTTTTAATAAGCATGTTTGTTAACTTGCATTAATTATTACCTCACTAATTGAAAAGTGGACAAAAAGTTTAAGAGTTCAGAAAAAACCGCAACTTTTTAGCAATTATCTAAGAGAAGATAGTTATATATATATATATATATATATATATATATACCATTAAGCCATTTCCCTTTCAGGGTAGGCGTGACACTACCCTGTTCGGGTAGTGTTTCTAGGTGGATAGTTTCTTGTCGTAAATAACTACAAGTGTGGGCTCACCACACCCACGACGGGCCAACAGCATGCAGTATTCTCAAATGGTCACCCATCCAAGTACTAACCGCGCCCAACGCTGCTTAACTTCATTGATCGGACGAGAACTGCTTTTTTCAGCGTGGTATGGCCGTTGGCAATTATAAATTGTTTAAACAGCTATGTTCGTTAACTTGAAATATTTATTCTTTACTAAGTAAACAGTGGGTAAAAAGTTAAACATTTCAGAAGAAACCGCAACTATATAGGATTAATAAATAAGAAGATAGTTATAAACAATAATAGTTTCTTTAAATAATTATTTTCGCTAAATTGAATTAATTATTACCTCACCCTAAGTGAAAAGTAGACAAATAGTTGTACATTTCAGAAAAAACCGCAACTTTCTAGCATTATGCAAATTGAATATTATTAATAGTAACAATTAATTCTTTAAACAATTAATTTTGTTAACTTTAATTAATTATTTAACTTATTTTAAATGAAAATTGGAAAAAAGTGGAAAATTTTTTTAAAAACTGCACTTTTCTAGCATTATTATAAGAGAATATTATTAACAATAATAATGAATTGTTAAAACAATTTATTATTATTATTATTAATATTATTATTTATTTTAACATCTAATTATCAGTATAAAGTAGTATTTTATGTATTAGAAACAATTTGTATTTAAAAAATGTAAAAAATAATTAGGGGCACAAACTCGCAAAACCCATTTTTTCACTTATGTTGTTTTTTTGAGGTTCTATAAAACAGACTTATGGGGGTGATATTTAGAAAGTAATATTTTATTTGTATTCGATTACGGGCGATATGCATCAAAATTCGAGAAAAAAAATTTGGACCACCCTATTCTACAGTGAAAATGTTACAAGATTAGAATTTCTATTTTTAAATAATAATTGGTCAGGGAAAATGAAAAATTAGTCTGGGAAAAGTGAGGGGATTTTAAAAATGAAGTTTTGCGGCCACCCTGTTTTCTCTATTTTCAAAAATTCTCTTTTCGACAGTAATCTCAATAGTAACGAAGAAGTTGGGAGACATTGCACCAAAAACGAAAAGTCACATAGTAGGTTGTAGATTTGATTGGCTTAGGGTTGGGTAAATTATTATCTGGTGGCCCCAGGCTATAGATTAGAATGTTATTGCCTTAACCACTACGTAAGAGCATTATCGTATGACACGTACGAGTTCTCGTTGCAATTTCGTGACCTAAATTGCACCGCAGTGCCACAGAGTCCTGGAACAAGGTCCCCATGAGCTCCATGAACTACAGCCATCACTCTCCCAATTGTCATTTGTTAACGAATTGATGTTCCTTTATATACGCAACCTCCCCTGGACCCCAGTGCAGTGCTATTCATAGAACCAATCAAATATAAAACATCAGATATCTCATTCTTGGCACTTAAATAACGAATTTCATCTTTGGTGGCAAATTATATTTTTAAATTCGCATCTCCCTGAGAAGTATTGGTTTTATTCCACAAATTACGTTACCATTTTGAGGCGGGGGGGGGGGGGGGCCAAGGGTGGGAACAAGGAGGGGGTAATCATAAGTGGAAATAACGTTATAAACTCAGATAACATTTTCAATTTTAAACCAAAAAGATGAATTTTTGACCAAGAAGATTAATGTTCTGCAAAAAAAAACGAATTTAGGACAAAATACATGAATTTTCAAAAAACTTATTTAATTTTGAAGTCAAAAAGAAAATTATCTACAAAAAAATTTATTTTTAGTAGTTATTTTATTTATATATATATATATATATATATATATATATATATATATTTTAGGATAGTTATAAGTGGAAATAACGTTACGAAATCAGATAAAATTTAGAACCTAATCCCAATAAGAAAACCAACTATATTTTTCGGTAAAAGTTCTATTTAAAAATTCATTTCATAGTTGAAGCTTCATCTCTTTGGTTGAAAATCTAACTATTCTGATGAAAAATCGTTTCACATACAATGCTTTTTGTACAAATTGAACTTTTTGAATAGGTTTTTTCAAAACAACTGACTTTTGGATTGACAATATGTTTGAGCCTTTTTGTTTAAAAATCATTTTGTTGCACAGATTGTCTTGTTAATATTGTGTCTCTAATTTTCCTCTTGAAAAATCGTTTCATGTTTGGTTGAAAATAAATTTTTTAATCTGACTATTAAACTCTTCCATTTTTGGTTAAAAATGTATCTTCTTTAGTTAACAATGTATCTATTTGGTTAAAAACTTATCTTTTTACATTCTCATCTAGAGAAGGTATTAGATTTGTGTAAAATTTGACCCCCCCGGTTTTTGTCAAATGTCCACGTTTTGAGACCCCCTGAACCCAAAAAACAGGTTTTTACGAATGTGTCTGTCTGTCTGTCTGTATGTCTGTCTGTGAACACGATAACTTTC
>CAKNYM010016068.1:0-30453 GCA_932195095.1 Andricus curvator | reverse complement strand
TATATTATATATTATATATTATATATTATATATTATATATTATATATTATATATTATATATTATATATTATATATTATATATTATATATTATATATTATATATTATATATTATATATTATATATTATATATTATATATTATATATCATATATTATATATTATATATTTATCTATTCGTATTAAAAATATGTTCTTCATCTTGTATGTGTCGTAATAGCTTATCAAATTCAGTCTCGTTCAAAATGTTTGTTTTGTATTACTCCTCAATTTTTTATTGCAATGAGATAGCAAATAAGTTAATATCAAGTAAGTAAGCATGATTTTCTTGACTAGCTGTTTGAAATATTTATAACATTAGTTTAATTTTTGAGACCTTGAATATTCTCAATTTTTGATGGTTTCTAATTTCAAATTTCACATTGCTGTAGTTTTTAATTCAAATATTAGGAATGTCAGGATAATTTTACTACTAAGGCTTTCAAAATTGGAAAATTTCATAATGACATGCTGAAAACCGATGTAAATTTTTTAATTCTCAACTTTTAGTTAAAGCTTTCAAGAAATAAATAATTTAAGATTGAAAAATATTTTCTTGGAGAATTTCAAGAATGAATAATGATTGTAAATGAAATGTTAAAAATTGCACGATTAGAATTAAAATGTGAAGAATTGTTATGTTTAAAAGAAAAATAGATATAAATTAAACTTTCTTAATTATTCCTCAGTAATTAAATAATTTCTTCAATTTTGAATAGTTACAATTTTAGAGTTCTGAATTTTAATTTTGAATTCTAGTTTTTCAATTTTTCCCTTTTAAGTTTCAATTTTGCAAATAAAATTGAAATGGTTGAATTTTGAAAAGTATAATTAAAAATTTGAAAATGTTTAATTTTTATGTGATTCGATTCATTTTCAGCTTTCTGTAGGAGAAATTTATTAATTTTGAATGTTTGCCACTTAAAATTACTTTATATTTCAAAAGTTTTTCTAGCTTAATTATATTTTAAAAGGTTTATAATTGACAAATTTTCCATTTTGAACTCATTTCTAATAAAATTTTCTAATTTTCAAAACTTTTGTCTTCAATTTTTCAATTTCAAACGCTTTTATTTAGAAATGATACAAGTTTAATTATTATTCATTCCATTAAAAATATTTTCCTTCTGTCAAAATGTTAGCAGATCCAAAACTGTTTGATTTGGTACGTTTTTAATTCAAAATTGTTCAATATATTTGATAGTACGATAACTTTCGAAAGATTGCTCAGATTGGATTTTGCTTTGACACACGTTTTTAAGGCCTATAAAGAAAGAACGAGTTCGCTAACCAGCTATTTTGGATAAAAATTCAAAAAGTGAGCACATTTTGAAAATTTTTGAGACCACTTTTTTAAAGATTTGAAAATTCTATGTACGGTTATTAGTACTACTCAGAAAGATGAACAAAATATTCTGATGACTTTTTTTTGATGAAGAAAAAATTACCGGAGTTATAGCATTTTCAAAATTCCAAAAAACAAACGAAAATGAACATTTTAAGCCAAAAAACGCACGATATGAAAAAAAGTCAAGGAAAGAAAAACGTTGCTTTTTGAACATCCTACAATATTTTCATAACAACTTTTTGAATTTTTTGAAAAATCAAAAATTCAAATTTTGATCGCACAAAAAAATAATGAAAAATTCCATTTTGCTGTCAAACTATGCAAGGAACGACAAAAGATGAATGAACCAAAATTGTGCACCTAAAAAGGATCTACAAATTTGTTTTTATTTACATTTTGATATGACACGTACTTTTTGTTTTATTCGTAAAAAACTGCATTGAAAATAGAAAAATTAAATTTTTAGACGAATAACACAAGCTACGAAAAAAATTACAGAAATAAAATTTGTTCATCCAGAAAAGAGGTACAAATGTGTTATAAATTATTTTTCGATAGGATGCGTAGTTTTTGTTTTATTGGTGAAAATAACATTGACAGTAAACAAATCAAATTTTTGGAAAAACGATGCAAGGTACGAAAACAGATGAATGAACAAAAATTGTGCATTAAAAAAAGATTTACAAATTTGTAATCAATTCTTGTTATAAGAATACATTGAAAGTGAAAAAAATTAACTTTTTTGAAAAAAGGCATAAGCTAAAATAACATTTTAACTAATAACATTTGTCGCCTAAATTACATCATTATCCTTCATTTGAAATGAAACACAAATTTATTAATTTGTATTTTTTGTTTCTATCATACGGTGCACAGAACCGAGCGTGTAACGCAAGATTCAAATGATTTTCAAATCAAATTTTGAGCGCGAAGCGCGAGTGAGGGGACGAGAATGTGTTCCTTAAGGTCGATAGAACCTTAAGTAAATGAAATTACTTTTTAGACTAAAATAAAAAAAATTTAACAATCACTTCATATGTAGAGGTTTTGATAATTTTATAATATTTGCAAATAAACTTTTTCTTTTCATCGAAGTCGAACACGACGTTCAAAAATCTAGAGGAACCGAGCGTAAAGCGCGAGATCCAACAGCCGCGCACCATACGAGTGATGTATGATATTTTATTCGAAACCACCATGTTTTGAGCCTGTAGAGCCCCTAAAAAAGTGAGCGTTAGATAGGCCTTTATCAAAATGGTGCGACAACGTCCTATGAAGTAAATGTTTTTTGATAATGATGATGATCACTGACCGAAAATTCTTCTGTTTTGTTTTCTCCATTTGTCAAATTTCTCGAAGGCCAGCTCATATTTATCCTTAGATTTTTCTGGTAGTAAATCATGCTTTGCATCTTTCACTTCTTCATTTATGTTGAGGGGTTGCATTTTGGTTAATTTTTCCATGATTTTGAGTGTACGAAGATTTACAATTATAACACTTTGCGAAGTAATTGCGCATGATTGAAGGTTTCACGGATTTGGTTTAGGTTGTGATTAGTAATCTTATACGGCGCGAAATTTTCAAACTGGTTCCGTTAGATGCGTATTTCTTGAGATATTTCGATGTCTCAAGATAAAAGAATCACCCTATATATATATATATGTCTACAGTACGGTAAGAGAATACGCTGTGCGTTATTCAGTGGCCGTTCGTGGAACTAATGAGCCGTCAGTGTGGCGTCGTTTCGAACTAATAAACAGTCAGTGAGTGCAGTTCTACCGAACGAGCTTAGGCGGCGTGGCGTCGCTTGCACGTGAGTGGCGCGGCCTATCCAACGGCTTGGTGGTGGAGGGGGTACATAGGAGTGAGTGAGGTAGCATCGGCGGTATTTTTTCAATCTCTGTATCCCCTCCAACTCTAAGCCACTTAACAGGCCGCGCTCCTCACGTATAAGCGACGCCAAGCCGCCTAAGCTCGGTCGGTGGAACTGCACTCACTAACTGATACTGTTCGGTAAAGGCTATTAAACGCTCACTTTTCTAGGGGCGTTATAGGCTCATTACATGGTGGTTTCGATTAAATAAAAATAAAAAAACACATTGAGATTGCAAAAGTATATAGTCTGAATATTATAAAAGTTGATCTCAACAGAATTTGTTTATTGCAGGAATAAATTTTCTGTACCAAAGGTCAAATCAACAAAAACATAGATTTAAGTTTGAATTGGCTACGTTTCGGACGCTATGTTGTCCCATTTCAAGCCTGATATTAAATGCAATGACAATTGACAGAGCTATTGATTTGGGTAAATCGGGACTGACGCAAGCTGGGCGCCAGAAAATGAATCTCTTTGCAGCCTGGCGCCCGGCTGGTTCCGCTTTGGCGTGCTGTTCTGGCCCTTTCTGGGAGAATATACTGCAGAGACGTCACAACATTTCAGGAGACACACTGAAATATTAAAAACATAACCTCTTGTCGTATAAGCTTGCATGCTTGCATGTTTGGGCATACTTGTGAATCGCTCAAATTTCCGATTGCTAGATTTTCAATTTCATTATTTATATTCTACATTAATTACTAGTGTTTAAACTAAATACGAGAATCTCGTTCCTTTATTCACCAGATTTTTTTTTGTCTGGTCTGATCCTCCCGCCAGTCTGGTCGACTAGAGAGAGCAGATTCTGAGCCAGACTTTGACCTCGGTCATACAAATCAGACGTTGTTACTAGGGTTAGAATAATTTCAAATATGGCGAGATTCAAAACCAAATATTCGCGTCTCGCTTCAATCCTGTTTAACCTTATAATGATTTCTGTCGATGAATGAATACCTTTTAATTCTGTTAAAGAAGCAAGTTAAACCTGTTAAATGCCGTCAGGTGAGGACGAATATTGAAGTCAATTTAATTGCTTCCGTTAAGTATAATTTTCAACTTCAATCCAGAACAATTCTTATTGACTCGAAGCAATTCCGAACAATTCGTCGAACGCCAAATTCAAAATACTTTGAAATCAAACAAATGTCGATTTTTTGCTATGTTTGAAATCATTTTTATCCATTTCAATACACACCTTCTTACCGGGTGGATGATACCTCATCCCGACAATGTGATTCAATATCCAAACATTAATTCAAGAAATAAATGAAAATATTCTTTGTATATTATTGTTGACATTAATAGCCATTAATATCACAAATTCAGTCATTCGACAGTATTTTAATAGAATTTGTTTATTATTGTGACACATAACCAAGGAGCAATGTCGAGAAGAGGTAGTTGGGTCTGTCTGATGACATAAACAGTGTATTTGTTAAGTGCTGAATGTGTGGTATGAATTTGTATATTTGTAATTTGTATCTTATAATCAGTCAACATGTTGCATATTGCCAGACTCAAGATACTTTTGACATTTTTCTTTGGTTATGGGAATGTTTTATTTCTCGATATTAGGGATCATTAAGCTGTTTATTTTGCTAATCGTAGACTTGAATTGATTATTCAATTACATTATTGCATTTATGGTTACCCATAAAGGAACCCGGGCACCGATTACCCATTGCCCATCACCCGGGTACACGAGTATTTGAGTATTTTGCAAAATATTTCGGGCACCCGGGTAGCCCGGGTAACCATGATGAACCGGGTACCAGAAGCCTAGAAATTTAGAAAAAATTGTTCGCATATTGCTCAGGGTAACTAAATTAAACAAATGATAAAGAATAAAATTTGTACTTTATTTTGCAATATATGAATATCTAGTTCTAGTCTAAGGTACACAAATTAATAACACAACATTTAATATAATAGAGTGCAATATAATTTAGAAAATATTGCAACTGGACACACTTTAATCAAGCACAAAGCGCGAGAGAAGTGATGAGAATATATTCATTAAAACCGAAGAAGCTTCAGCAAAAGCAAGGTGGCCGTTCAAATCAAGGAATAAAATTCCCGGTCATTTCACGGTTTTTCCCGGGTCGTAAAAAGTTTTTACGGTCATTGAAATTAAAAATTTGAGCTCACAATTTTGTCATTTTAATCAATAAAAACTGAACTGCAAATAAAAACATTCCAAAAATTCAAATTTGAAACTTAGAACATTTTTATTACAGAATTTTTTAATTTACCCGCTTAATAATTTACATGCATAAAATTGAACCTTTTAACAATTTTTAATTGAACAATTTGAAATTGAGTGATACTAAACTGCAAAATTTTAAATTATTAATTTTTTTAAATTGAACTCTTTAAAGATGTCTTGATAAAAAATAGAAATGCACCTTACGCTTTCATTGTCAATGCTCTGAAGCTTTTAAGCATCTTTAAGTTAAAAACATTAAAAATTGAACAAATACAAATTTTTCTCAAACTTTGCAGGTTACAAATTAGAATTTGAATTATTTTTATTAAAATTCGTTACAAATTATTAATTTTACTATTATTATTTATGTATCCAAATTCGAAACTTTTACTTGAAAATAAACAATTTTTCAGATGGAACAATTGAAATCGTAACGTTCAAAGTCTAAATTTTAATGTTTGATTTGAAATTGCTGTCTTCAAATGGAGACTCCAATATTGCTAAAGAGTTAAAAATTGTTCTTTTTTTGTAATAAAAAGTTCCAAATTGAACGGGTTAAAAATTTAATGTTTTAGTCTGAAACCAGCAGCCACCCTGAAAAGTGCATTCAAAAGTAACAAATTATAGTCGTCAGGATTCTGACAGTTATTTCAAAAGGGGTATACATAATCTTGTAGAAAGCATAAAGACGGAGCGCAAAGCGCGAGCTCTGAAAGACGCGCAAAGAGAATGTCCCTGGGCAGCGGGCAGATTTAAAAAAATTGAATTAACGGTATAAAAAATTCTGATTTATACACGTTGTATTTTAAAAAACTTTGGGATGGGCCTCTGATTGCCTAATGGAGTTGCTGCGGCTTCTTCTGAGGTCAAATCTTCAACCACGCCGTTTTCCATGTTTATTTTCGCCCGGACTCCCGACGCACCTATAGGCATATACATTCCACGAAAAATAAATTGATTTCTTAGTTTTTCCAATATTGCAAATACGTCACCATTGGACGTTGATAATACAATTTGTTCTTTGGTAGGCATGGGCTTAAGGGACTTTTCTTTTGTTCTCAAATAAATTGGTTTATTGGGAGGAAAAGCGTATCTGCGAAATTCAAATATTCGGTTCGGCTTGTTGTTGGGAATAAGTCGAATAGATCTAAGATCTTCAGGTGTAAATCCGAGCACGAGAGAAGAAGGTTGCCTGGCAGGACGAGACCTGGACCTGGACCTGGCACGAAAAGGAGACTCGGCCGGTGCTTGAGACTTGGAAGAAGAAGGTCTGGCAAGAGGAAGATTCCTTTCTGGAGAACATCTGGCTGGAGTATTAGAAGGTATGCTGGGAGAATCACTAGGAATAGGAGCGCCATCAGGTAAGCAGTCGAACTGTAAAGTCAACTCTGCAACAAGAAATAGAGGATTACATTTTTTTAAGTACACAATTGTAGGTTGGTATATCATGAGTTATGAATGTGGTTGTAATTTTCAATGGGGTTGTTAACATACTTGTCAACTGTATGCAACGTTTTTGTCCAATTCTAAAAGTGGGATGTCATAAATGTTTACTCCTGAACATTGTTGAAACAAGTACACACCACAGAATCGAAAGAAAAGTATCTGAACCTCAATTTGATGTAATTTGACCCTTAACACCCACCAAAAGCGCCTTCTTAGTACAAACTTGCGGCAGTTGAACATTTTCTAATAGAAAGGCCCTGAATCATATGTTTTCTACAAACTGTGCGGCGTTGCCACGTATCTGATCCCCCAGTTGTTTGCAATCGTTGAGTGAATAATTTTTTCTATTCTTTCGATGAATTTCTCGAAAAATAGTTAGCGGATTGACTCCGAACTTTGCTATAGCGTTCTTTAATATACGTGCAACGTATTCTCGAAGTTAACAGAAAATCTATTTGCTAAGGTCCCTTGCTAACTTCAGTTATGTACTACGAAATTTCATTTTCCCATAAGAGCCCAAGTTAAACTAACAAAATATTAAATATATATTATTTAAAAACGGGCTTGCGAATCGACCTAAAAATTTACTGCCAATTTTAAAACGTTAAGAAGGAGAATTTTTTGAACTTTCAGCGATATCTATTTGGGTTTGAGATAACTTTAGTACATCCTTAATTTACTATGTTTTTGGCGATTCCAACGATTTGTTACTTGCTTTATTAAGTTCAAAATTAGAATAGGGAGACCACATTACAGTAGATAATGATCCTACAGTAGATAATCTTTAATTATAGGCACAAATATAAGTAAAATAATCAATCATAATTTTAGTATATCAACACAAATTGTGTCTTAACTATTAATTACATTAAATGATTTATTTAATATTCATTAGTAAAGTAAAACTCTGAGACTGTGCCAGTTTTGGGGCTGACGGTGGGCAGGAACTAACACGACACAGTTCCACTCCGGATGTAAACAGTCAGGGGCGTATGAACAGTTCCCGGTGGATTTTACTGCGTGGTAAACAATATTTTGAGAATCGTTTTTCTAATACGGAGACAAGGGTAAACTAAATATTTTACGGAAATGAGAAAAAAAATTTCCTGTTACACGTTAAAATAAATGTTTGCCTGATTACGTTCTTTAAACGTTTGCGGGCCGTTGAGCATCTCGTTTAAAAGGTGAGCTTTCTCTTGAATAATCGATACAGATACTCAGTCGCTCACTTGATAAACATTCGCAGAATGTAGCATCCAAAAGCACATCACTTTTTTGTGACTATCTATACATACGCAAAACTGTAAATCAACACCTTACGTGGGGAAGCACGAACTTCTGCGTAATCGCATATAATGCATGCGACGCAGTTTCATAACCAGACAGACGAAAAAGTTATTGAACAGAAAATCACTTACTTTTATAAATATTAAATTAACTCTCCACGAAAAACACAGTTTTCACAATTCTCACATCAACACTTGGCAGTTTGACATTACAAAATACTGCAGTGGGATTCCGATGCTTGAAGTCGACTGGACCTCTCTTTCTACCATGTGAGATAGACAGAGGCGATCCGATTATTTTCGAATGACAGGTCTTACTTTTTGTTTTGAAACGATCATACTCTCTCTCTCTCTTTCTATCCAATACTTCTTCTTATTTGTTTTCTTTGTCGGATCGTAGAGCCTATTAGGTGGCTACGACAGCGACACCAATTCAGAATAAATTTGAATTTCAGTTAAATATTAACAAGGGATCTTATAGTAAATAATTAATTTTGAATCGCAGTATAACATTTTTCATTAAAATTAATTATTATTCACTGCTCTTTTTCATTAACATTGCTCCAATAATTTCGAGATACTAATTCGCGGTATATATTCGCGTGTCGGATGGCGCTGTTGTCAATGTCGAAGCCAGGCTGATTCGATTGCACGAAATAATCAGATCCATGATCCGCTCAGTCCCATTGGTTTCGGTAGACATCGGAGCCCCACTGCTGGTCGACGTGAGCTCGTGCTTATTCGCTATGTAAACGCGTGTGCTTCGCACTTCGAGTGAACTGTCGGAACGTCATGACGCAGTCAGGCAGGTAGGCCGTTAGGGCACAGCGCCTTACTGCAACGCTCCTGCTTTGTCACGTCTGAGTGAACACCGCATACCCCCGCAGCTCCTCTTACTCATAACCGCCCGTGGCGCGGTGTTAATTCCAGTGGTTTAGTCCTGAAAATGTAGGTGGCCCAGCGCTCCTCCCCCATTCTCCAGGATTGCAAAGAGGTATAGTCAAGAAAGTTGATACGACTTGTATGATTTGATTAAAACGTGGTTATATATATATTTTATACACACACAGTGTGTATGCATCAGAGCATATAGCCTACAAGGTTCCCACTATTCTTTAAATTTTCGTCTCCCCACTTTCTCCCTGTAAATATTCGTGATTTTTACCGGTTTAGAAAAAATATACTCTCTTCGCGATACCCACAGTTTTTTTTACATATGTATATGATCAATTGCGGATTTGCGGAAGTCGATAAGCATCAGCAAACCTTTTTGCAAGGAATCTATTAACTTTGAATATAATAAGTAGGATGAGGAAATTTTTGTGTCTGATAAAGGAAAATACAGAGACACGTTTTATTATAACGTGTACTAGCAGTAAATATACGTGCGAATTGCGCGTTCACGTCTGTAGATTTTTATTTCCCAACATTAAAAATAACTAATTAATTAAAATAATTAATTAAAAATATTATCAATGTAAAAATCCATTATTAACCCAATTTTTAAATATTTTTTAAAAATTTCTAGAAAAATAATAATTGTGATGTTAATTTGTTTATCTACTGGTCTGAAATCAATATTTTTTAATATTGATTTTTCGAATTGTGAAAAAAATGCTCTCTTGCTCCGCTGGGATTCGAACTCCAGGTCTTTCAGATTGCCGGTCTGATGCTCTAACCCACTGAGCTACGGAGAGACGAGATTATTTTCTTCATAACCCCTACAAGTTGAATTCCAATGTCATTCCCTGTACTTGTAAGATTTAATTTCTAAACATAAGATGTAATTTTTTTGTCTACTGCTCTAAAATCAATATTTTTTGGATATTGATATTTTGAATTGTGAAAGAAATGCTAGAATTAAAAATGTTAGAAAAATGTCTGAAAGACCTGGAGTTCGAATCCCAGCGGAGCAAGAGAGCGTTTTTTTCACAATTCAAAAAATCAATATTAAAAGAATATTGATTTTGGACCAGTATACTACAAAATGAACATCACAATTATCAACGTAATTACCTGGTCAAGAACCTTAACATCAAAACTTAAAATGTTTAGAACAATGATTAATAATTTCTAATTCGAAATTGAAAGCGTTTGAAATTTAAAAAAATATATATGTAGAACGATTTTGCACAATTTAATTAGAAAAAAAAGAGTTGAATTGTATAATTTCTAATTTAAAGCCCTAAAAATGAAACAATTTTATTTTTAATTGAAGAATCACGAAATTGAATGATTTCAGATTAAAATTTCGAAAATAGGACAATTTCAAAACGTTTAAAATTGAATATTTTAAGATTCGAAGTGTGGAAATTGGATCATTTAAAATTGAAAGGAATTGAAGCTGTGTAATTTTTAATTTTAATCGTTCAAAAGTAAATAATTTAAAATTGAAAACTTTCAAGTTTGAATAATTTCAAGTTCTAAGCGATAATTATTTGACAATTTGAAATTAAGAACTAAATTGAATCGTTCAAAATCAAAGCTTCTGAAATTTGAAATTGTTATTATATAAGAAAATTTTAATTTAGTATGCAAGCCGATTAGACAAATTTTTCTAAAATCGAAAAATGAATTGGGTTATTCTAAAAAAAAAAACGTTCAAGATAAATGTTCAATTTTAATGAGAGTCCAAAAGTTGTAATATTCAAACTTTTGTACACTTAAGCCCATTAAAATTTTAATTATTTGAAGTAAATTTAAATGGCTTAAAAATTATTAATTTTTAAACTGTTAATTATACTTTTCAAAATTCAACCAATTCAATTTTAATTGCAGAATTAAAACTTATGAAAGGGAAAAATCAAAAATTGAGCGTTCAACATGAAAATGAAGGAATTTTCAACCAAAGAAATAAATTTTCAACCGAACATGGAATAGTTGAATTTTCGATCAAAAATAATTAATTTTCAACCAAAGAAAAGTGATTATCATTAAAAACTGAAAAAATATTTAGTGAATTATTAATTTCGAAAAAATTCGAGTAGTTTAAGATATATTTAGAAATTTTGAAAAGATTCCAAAATAATTTAAAACATGAAAAGATTTCAAAACATTTAAAACAAAACGTACATTTTGAAGATTCTGAACACAAAATTTGCAAGCTTTCTAAGCATTTTGAAAGGTTTCAATAGAATAAAATTTTTTAATTAAAATTCCTAGGATCTTTTTTTGATTTTGCCGGATTTTCAAAAAATTGTAGTACAAATTCAAGTTTCAAATGATAAATAACGAAATTTGCATTAGATTCGTGGAAAATTTTTTCATGATTTTTTAAAACAAATTTTTAAGCGAATATTAAAAATGATTTTAGAACAAATTTCGATGTATAAATTAATGTTTCTAGCTTAAAATTGCCTAAAATTATATAATTTTAAAAATTTACACATTTTTTGGTTGATTCTTCCATGTTGAATTATTAAACATTCTGGGTCAGACTTTTTTTATTTATCGACTGAAAAATCTTTCTTGGTTAAAAATTCAACTCTTTTTATAAAAATTCCTTTCTTTTTTGGTTTGAAAATGAGTCTTTTTTGGTTGAGGCTTAAGTTAATAAAAAGAGAACAGAAGTGCCAGTACTGAAACGTCTGGAGGCAGTAATATCAAACATATTATTTTTGAAAGGAAGAATAATTATTTTAAAAATTTGCCGAATTCAGTTTTTAACTTTTTTTCGACTACAATGTTCCGTTTTGGTCTCTGTTCAAAAGTTCTAAAGTTAGATTTAAACAAACTTTTTTAGATTAACTCAATATTCTGATTTTTATGTTTTAAAATAGTATTTTTAATTAACTTTCATAAACAAATTGGTCAAGCAGGAAAAAAAATTATGATATTTATTAATGAGTTTCCAAATTGAGCTAGGGATGACACTATTCATTCTTTTGTACTGGGAGTGTAAAATTTTAAGTAAAATAACATATCGTTGGAATCGTTATAATTCAAAGATTTTGAATATTATATTTATAAATTACCAAGTCCTAAATTGACAAAATGGTATATTCCGAAAATTTAGTCCTCATTACGTACGAAGGACTCCAGCTGACAAGGATCGACGGCAGCAGTTCGGCTGAGTGAGGCGAAGCCGTGTAGTGGGGGAACCGTTCGCAGGTACCCAGGGCGGAATTGACCATCGCCCCTTTTTAGCATAGGCCATAAAATTTTTACTTAGGGTATTTAGGGTATTTATTTAGGGTACTTTGGGTACTGAGGGTACATAGGGTATTTTAGTACCCACTCCTTACCCGACGCATATTACCGGACTCCGTCTCTGGACCCTCCCGGGTTTTTAGATTAGGACTCTATGCAACCTATTTGCACTTATGATTGACTGGTGTGATAAGAAATAGTATGTGACACTCGGACCCTAAGTGGCACTTTGCCTGCTGTAAATTGCAGTACTCGTCTCGTCTCGGCTACGCCTCGACACCGAATCGTACTGCAACTTTCACACTCGGCCGAAAAAGTGCCACTTAGGGTACTTGTATCACAAATAACTATTATAGTACCGCTTGGACTAATAATGGAAGACATTATTTCTCCCATTATTTAATTTTGATCTAATTTATCTTTCTAGCTTTTACCTATAAATGTTAGAAAAGGGCTATAGATTTTAAATATCTCCATAGAAAATCAATCAATATCTGGTGCGATCAAATTCATTTATCAAAATCTTATTCCTTGCTTTCTACTTAGTATCCTTTTCACATAAAGACCAATTTTTATATTTTAATCGTATTTTGATATTATAACTTTAATGCAAAACGTTCATATAAAAGTCAACTGAAAGCTCTCAAGACTTTATTTTGTATTTACATACGACGGCAACAGTCAGAAGGGTACCATATGTGAACGCCTAAACTTTGACGTGTACAGTTGAGCACGTGAAAAGTTGTTTCGTGCAGATTATATAGTAAAAAATTCTTATTTGTGTTATGTTTAAAAAGTGTATTTGAAATTATAGATATATTATTGTATTCACCCAATAAATTGAGGATCACCGCCAAAGATAAGACCAGAGTATAGACAATCCTCATCTTTCTTAATTTGAGGAAAACTGATTAATGTTTTATTGAAGAATTCGATGAGCAATATGAGTAATGATTATTCTAGTGCTTTATTAGCTTATATAATGTATAATGGAGACGTTATCTCTTAAGTTTCAGGCGTCAAGGATGTCCTTCTGAGATACTTACATTTGATAAGAGACAGTTTCATCTTTTGCGTTTTAGGAAAAGCTGGAATTCACATGGCAAAATGTAGATACTATATTAAAATTTAATTTAAGCTTACTTAAAACTTGAAAAAACTAATAATATACATTCTACAAAATACTTTGAAATAATTGGAAAGATAAATTTTATCCTTTCATAGTTTTGATTTAATGTCCTAAAAATCTCTCAGAGAAAAAGCAGTTATCCTGGAACAAAAGAATCGTCCTCTATTAGATTTTCAATCACTATTACAGTGTCTCCTAAATATATTTTTCATCACAAAAATATTAAAATTAATGTCGTTTATATTACTTTTTTTCTGAAGTTGAAGATGCTTATAGCCAACTATTTCGAATTACTATTAATATTATTATAATAATTATCCAAATCTGATGAGTTATTCACTTAAATTTTGAACGATTATTCAAAAAATATTTGACTACTCATCCCGAATTTCGGGAGGACGAGACATTGTCAGATATTTTTTAATGTCGGAAATTTTATTTCTGTATATCAGATTTCGAGCATGATAACCTTCTCGTCTAATTTCAACTACATATTGAGAATAATGTTATATCTAAAAGACAATATTGGTTTCAAGGCCTATGGATGGGCCAAGTCGACGGTGCACGTGTTACTTACAAAGATAATTTTTTACCTTCTCATCCTAATGAGGAGGTATTAGTGTTATGTAAAATTAGACTTCGTCGGTTTTCATCAAATCTCTCCGTTTTAGGACACTAGCGCCAGAAAAAAAGATTTTTACGAAGGTGTCTGTCTCTCTTTAGTAGTAGGCATAGCGGTTTGTAAGCAAGATAACTTTCAATAAAATAATCATATTAGATTGAGCTTTGAAACACTTTTTCAAGGCCTGAAAGAAAGAAGAAGTTCTCTAATCAACCATTTTTGACCAACGGTTTTGGTTTTATACATCGAAAATGGTTTCCAAAAAATAAAAAATTTAATTTTCCAGCCAAGCGATATGAGACAGAAAAACAGTTTTCAAAGTAGAATCATTCACCTCCAAAAGATACATAAATTTACCAAAGACCATTTTTTGATAAGCTGTGTATAGTTTTTGTTTCAATACGGATAACACTGTTTAAAAACAAAATCGTTAAATGCATTAATTTTCCGTTGCTCTCTCTTTCATAATCAGACCGATACTTTGGCTACCATAAGATTCGCTATCAACTCCTGACCATAGTTCGAGTCAGTTTTATGACTCCCCATTTACTGTCGCTCTTCTGTCGCATCCCTTTTTCTTTGTTTCAGTCACACATAAATTATCTACACGGAGAAAAATGGATGTTTGATGGTAGATGATTAAAGTATGAGCTAGTACCGCCAAACATACAGATATTAACACGTAGCATCTACTATCCTTTTGAGATATCAGGCTAAAATATATTTTTATGTTTTACTGAAACATCCAAGACGTTAAACTCGAACAAGAAAGCACGCAAGACCTCTGTCGGTTGCTTGCTGTAGCTTATCGTCAATGTCGTTCAATTTCATTTCGTGTCATATCTAAACTTGTGAAAAAATGATGAGTACTAATACTTTGTTTACAAATTTTAATAATAATGCTAGAAATTGTTTGGATAGATTTAAATGGTTGACACAAGTGCTGTTTCTTCTTCAGAAATTCCTCGAGGTAAAAATGCTCTGCAATGCATATCTGTGATATCCACAAAAACTAATCTTTAACATCTAGATGGCTGTCCTATCGTTAAACATAAAATATATTAACCTGAAATCTCTAGATGTTAGGGTTAAACATCCGGTTTTCTCCGTGAAGCTTCCTTCATAAAAAACAGCGGGATCATTTTTGTTGCAGCTCATTCGTTGCTATCTCGAATTAAGATTTTTTTTTCTTAAAATGAGAATAATTCAAGTGTAAAATTATAACATGAATATTGCTACATTCTCATTTTCCGTTGTCTCATTTTTGTTGCAACTCAAAACAACACCGAATCGGCTATCCTGAGGGTACTCTATTGTTTATATTATTCATTGTTTGAAGTATACGTCCAACTACCAACTTGATGTGAGAAATGTATTTTGCGAGTAAAAATCATGTGTAAAATAATTAGCTAAGTCGTCGTTAGGTGGTGAGTCCAGTTATAAGGTCAGCCCCACCCGACTTGGGCCAATAGAGGAGGAGTATACACACTAAAAACTGGGCATTGATTTCTATCCGGGATCCTTTTTTGGGCGTTCTAATATGATCTCACAAATAGTCTATTTTAGTATCAGTTTCTGCCTTGTCTGGTTTGCTAACTTCAGATAATGATCCGAGATAGCGAACTACACTAATTCAGAGGGTGCATTGTTTCAATTGTTCTAAACTTTAATATTATTACGGATTCCGTGAATTCCTGAATTATGTGAATTCCATGAATTTCCTGAATTTCGTGAATTCCATCAATGTCGTGAATTCCTTGAATTTCTTGAATTCCTTGAACTCCATGAATTCCTTAAATTCCTTGAATTCGATGAATTCCCTGAATTCCTTGAATACCACGAATTTCTTGAATTCCTTGTATCAGGGTGTCTAGCAATTCTTGAAAAACAAATTCAAGGTCTTTTCCAGGTTTTCAAGGTCCAGAAATGAAGTTTTTCAAGGTACATTTTTTGCATGTCAAATAACGAAATAACGGTTGTAACAAATGAGCTAATGTATTTTGTAAATGGAAAGAAATTTTAAATGATAGCAGAGGAATAAATAAACTTTTTTTTTTAAATATGCATACATTTTTTTGCGAATATGAATGTTACTTAAAAAATTCGTTTCTGTGTTATAAGGAAAAAGAATAACTTATAAAATTATACGCAATGGTAAAGTTTGTTTATTGCAGTCTATACATGAATCTCTTTTGAGTCTCTTAAGCTCTCTATATACACGTATTATATTCTATAATCACTTCTAGGAGAGATTTACAATCTTTCATGTCACATATTTTTCAAGTTACAAAAGATAAATGATGTTATATATAATATCAACTAAGAATAAATTAATATTTATTTTTCTTAATTTTTAAGAACGTTTCAACTGCAAGATTTCTTCATCTAAACGAGCAGTTTCTTTTATAGCGTCATTCATAATTTTCTTTTTCTTAACTTCTAATTCTTTTGAATCTTCATCATCCTTACGTTTTTGGCTTTTCAATTTTTCCACTTCTTCTTTGTCTTTCCTTTCTTTGGCAAGACCTTCCTTGTACCATGAATGCGCGTTGCGTGCAGCATGAATTAAAGGTTTGGTTACAACGAAGTTTTTAACCTTACCACCACTTGCTTTTATCGCATCGTATATTAATCTTTGTGCGATCAAAGATTTTTCTGTTTGGTTTTCAACTAAAATTTTTTTATTCACAGAAAACCTCTTTCAAGTACCGAATTATCATGAGAAAGAATCAATACGCTTTTGATGAAATGGAACAGGTTAGCATACTTCTCTAGGCCATAAAGTGTAATTAATCCAGTCCAAAAATGATCTCCGCGAATTCTTGACCTAGAAAAATCTTTACATTTTTCTACAGTACCTGTTCGCGAGCATAGATCTTTAAACTCCCAATCTACCTTGTCGGCTAGTTTTCCCGAGATCAATCCATTTGAAACATACAATTCCAAAGCTTTAGGTAGACGTTTTTCAGCTATGTCATTTTCGATAGCAACAGCTGGATCTAGAAAAGAAACTGCTTTTACAATCGGATATTTCAACGGAGATCTCTCCATAAGTTTTATAACAAATGTTTGCAGCCAATTTCGACAGTTATTTTTAAATTGTACAGTTTTGAGATCCGAAGCACCTTTAATCTGACGCAAGGCATGTTTAGTGGCATAACCGAGTTTAACGTCTTTTGCTATTAGCAAAGCTTCAGACTTCTTTAAATCTATCATGGAAATGTCTGTCTTTTCTAAAACGTCCTTTTTAACAATTTGCGACAAAAGATTTTTACGTATTAGTAGTAGTTCGTTAAAAAGGAATGGAATCAGAGGTTCATTCGACTGAAATTCTGTAAGAAAACGCTGTGAATCATTTGCAAAACTTTCAAAAAATGATAGCTTTGCTACCAGTAATTTGTCTTTTAGTTTCTCCGCAACAATCTTAAAACTTTGACAATCTGGAACCCGATTCTCTTTGGTTACTTTCTTTACGTATTTCTGCAGATTTGGTAAAATTATACGAATTCGTTCAGCTACAGGAAGATTTTTAAGCCAGCGACTCGAGCAGAACTTTTCTGTAAAAACTATCGAATTTGACGCTTTATAATAATCCGCTCGACGTGCAGGAACATTCTTGAACAACCTGTAAAAATATCGTCAAAATTCCGCGAGTTCCCACCCTGTACATTTTTTCCTGGTTTTGAATCCGCCATTTACGACATATAAACCGCACGAACCTGCGTCCAATAACTGACGCCCTTCAGTTTCATGATTCTCTTTGAAATCCGCTTGCAACTTTCTAAAGAAACTCATGTTCACATTCGGGCCATCCATAGACACCTGAATTAATTTATTTTGCAGATATGTTGGTATATTACTTTGAAAAGCTAGTAAAAGATCATTAGCTGTTGTATGACCTAAGAAGCAAGATGTAAAATACCGAGTGGAAACTTCGTTCAATTTATTATCCCAGAAACGAACTGAGAGATCCATTTGCTGTTTCTGGCTAATCTTATTCAAACATTCATCAAATCCAAAAACAAACATACAACATTGTGATAGCAGACTTTTTAGTTCACTTAAAAAATGAAAGCTTAACCCATAAACTATCATATAAGAAACTTTGGCTTCACTTAGTTGCATTCTCCTTCCAATAAGACTATTTGGTAGTGCTACTTTAGTAATAGATACATAAGAATCAATATCGCGAAGTGAACTGTGACGTAAGACTCCATTAAGACACAAAATTATTTCAGCTTTTGTTACCTCTTCATTCAGAAGGAAACTCTGAACGTTTGTCGGTTTCGATGAAATATTCATATTGACAGTATTAGACGCCAATGTACAGTGTAGAGGACAGTTATTATTACAAATTGCAGAATTAGAAGTAGATAGTACAATAGTCTTCCCATAGTACGTAGAGAAATTGTTACTCTGCATAACGAGCAAAGAGCAGAATATTTGTCGGTTAATACAGGTTCCACCCATGGAAACTCTTTGTCATAGTTTTGAAGATAAGCGGAATTCTTTTGTTTCGGCATTTTCTTCGATTCTACAAGAAAAATAATCGTACATTTTTCGATTTATTGTACGCTACTTACACTTCCTAAGAAATCATTACTTCTACAATTAAATCAAATATATTGTATAAAACTTCAGAAACGATAAGAAGTATAAGACAGTTTATGTTTTTGGTTAGTTGTATAAATTTGAAATCTCTTATTTTTCATAGTATATAGAGATTTTTTTTTCCTTCAAAATATCATAAAAGATGTGAAAATTCCGGTGACCTCAGAATGAAGTTGTTTTGCCAATTTTTTAAAAATATATTTTGTGTTATTCCTTAAATTATAAATAACGCAGGAAATAGATCATTTTCTATTTTCTGGGTCCTCTTTTTAGATGAAAATTCGCATAGAATATCAGTAATATATCAATAACATTTTATAATGAAAATAAGAAATTCAAGCTACTCATACTCGAATGAAGGATTTAAAAAAATTACGAATACGAAAGTCAACTACAATTAGTTAAATTGTCTTTAATATTATATAAATTAGTGTTAAAAATGTCTTCTTTAACACTATTTATAAATTTGATTTTTTACGACTTTTTTTCTAAGTTCAGACTGACAGGAACCAGGGAGAAATAAAAAAAAATTCTTAATACGTTAGTGATATTCTACGAAAATTTCTATTTCAAATTAATTAGAGGACATTTGAAAAAAGTTAATTATTATTCGATCAGAGCTTTTTTTCAGGAGTTTTCGTCGATTATTATCTAAGTTTGCTCGTTTTGCAGATCCGTCTTTCTTAAATATCACGGCATGATTGGTCCCATTCGGTCTCATATATTACAGTAAAAATTTCATTGACAAAAACAATAGACATTCTATAATTTCAAAAAAAGGTATAAAACTCCTTGCTATTCTACTATCTTTGCAAATGCGTGCCGTTTGAGGTTATGTATATATTTTTTCACTACACTCGAAAATAAAGAACTCGATATTTAACGAACAAAGCAGAATCATAAAATAACGTATAAACGAAGGTGAAAATCTAGAAAAGGTTAAACTCGAAAATGACTCTAAATTCTTTTTCTCATTGATTGAAAATTAACTGTAAAAAATAGCAAAAAACTCTTTATGATTAACCGGTAACATTTTTCGTAAAACGTGTAAATATAATTAAGGTTTTCAGATTACGTTCCTTTTTTTAGACCTAAGAAAAGAAAGTACTTTTTACTTACCAAAGTGATCTATCCATTCACATTTTTTTTAAACTTTCAAGTTAACTACTCCACAGACACAAACGTGTACGCGGTTTGTAAAAATGGTATGCAAGGAATGGCTGACGCACGTGTTGCATTTGTTTTTAGAAATGACTGGAAACGACTACGGCCCAGGGTTGCCAGATTCCCACCCAACAAAGTCGTGAGTAGAGGACGCAGGAGTAGCCCAAAGAGCGCGTAAGTTACAAAATCCCAAATAGCGCATACAAAGTTTAAATAAGGAGCATTCAACTTGACAGATGTCACTCAAAATCCGCGTTGGTAAGACAGAATAAAAGATTTTAATTACTCTTCACATTTATACAAAATAAATTTTTTGTAAGAAAAAAAATTTCAATACAAGGTTCTCATGCAAAATTCAAGGTGATTTCCAGGTTTTCAAGGTTAAAAAAAAATTCAAGGTGAATTCCAGGTTTTCAAGGTTTTCAAGGGTAGCTAGACACCCTGTTGTATTCCATGAAATCCTTAAATTTCATGAAATCCTTAAATTCCATGAATTCTTTGAATTCCATCAATTCCATGAATTTCTTGGATTCCATGAATTCCATGAATTTCATGGATTCCATGAATTTCTTGAAATCCATGAATTCTACGAATTTCTTAAAATCCATGAATTCCTTGAATTTCAGAATACCATGAATTCCATGAATTTCTTGAAATCCCTGAATTCCGTAAATTTCTTGAATTCCTTGTATTCCATGAAATCCTTTAATTCCATGAAATCCTAGAATTCCATGAAATCCTTGTATGTATGTATGTATGTATGTATGTATGTATGTATGTATGTATGTATGTATACCATTAAGCCATTTCCCTTTCAGGGTAGGCGTGACACTACCCGATTCGGGTAGTGTTTCTAGGTGGATAGTTTTCTTGTAGTTATAAATAACTACAAATTTGGGCTCACCACACCCATAATATGCCAACAGCACACAGTATTCTTGAATGGTCACCCATCCAAGTACTAACCGCGCCCAACGCTGCTTAACTTCAGTGATCTGACGAGAACTGGTTTTTTCAGCGTGGCATGGCCGTTGGCTTGAATTCCATGAAATCCTTGAATTCCATGAATTTCTTGACTTCCATGAATTCCTTGAATTCCATGAATTCCTTGCATTACATGAATTGCTGGAATTCCATGAATTCCTTGAATTCCATGAATTCCTTGAATTTCATGAATTCCTTGAATTTCATGAATTCCATGAATTCCTTGAATTCCACGAATTCCGTGAGTTTCCTGAATTTCGTGAATTCCTTGGATTCTGCGAACGCCTTGAATTTCAATAATTCCTTGAATTATATGAATTCCATGAATACCTTGAAATCCATGAATTTCACGCATTCCTTGAATTCTATGGATTCCTTGAATTCCATGAATTTCTTGAATTCCATGAATTTCTTGAATTCGATGAATTTCTTGAATTCCATGAATGCCTTGAATTCCATGAATTTCTTGAATTCGATAAATTTCTTGTATTCCATGAATTCCGTGAATTCTTTGAATTCCCTGAATTCTTTGAACTCAACACATTTCGTGATTTCCTTCAAGTCGATGAATTCCGCGAATTCCATTAATTCCTCAAATTTCTTGAATTTCATAAATTCTGTGAATTGGGTGAATTCCATAATTTTCTTGAATTCCTTCAATTACATGAATTCCGCGAATTCTGTGAATTCTGCGAATAATGTGAATTCCGCGAATTCTGTGTATTCCATATATTCCGTGAATTTCGTAAATTCCGTGAATTTCGTGAATTCCTTGAATTTTAATAATTCCTTGAATTTCTTAAATTCCATGAATTCTGCGAATTCCGTGAATTCCATAAATTTCTTGAATTCCTTCAATTAGATGAATTTCGCGAATTCCGTGAATACTATGAATTCTGTAGATTCTATAAATTCTATGAATTCCGTGAATACCTTAAATTCCTTGAACTCCTTCAATTCCATGAATTCCTTGAATTTCAATAATTTCGTCAATTCCTTCAATTCCATGAATTCCGTCCATTCCATGAATTTCTCGAATTCCTTGAATTTCGTGAATTCATTCAATTCCATGAACTCATTGGATCCTGTGAATTCCTTGGATTCTATGAATTCCTTGAATTGATTCAGTAGTTGACAGATGATTCTCATTTCGAGCTGGGCAGCAACCTTCAGCAGTTTAGCAATAGAGGATAAAATGTTTACATTTCCTCAAATTTTCAGAAAACTGCCACAAATTTCATACATTTCACAATTTCCTAATTCACCGCCTTAGCAACAGTACCACGTACCAGCTAAATCACATTTTTGCTGGATTTTCAGAAGATATCGCTCTTTCGATTGATCCAAGTATCATAATTTGGCTTACTTTTAGAGAAAGGCTCTGTCGATCTTTAACGGAAAATGAGTTTTGTATATCGCTGGATTCTTAATAAAAATTCGAGTTCATCTATACTAATGATCATTAAAAATTCTAATTAAATTCAAAGATAATTTGACCCTAATTATCCTATATACATGAAGTTTAGAAAAATCTTGAAAAATACTGTCAAAAAAAAGGCTCTATCTACAAAAAGGTAAGCATCTATACGAATTTCAATTTTGGGTGCCGAGAAACTGAATTTTTTTCGTCAGATGCGTATTTCTTGAGATATTTCGATGTCTCAAGATAAAAGAATCACCCTGTATATATGTCTACAGTACGGTTAGAGAATACATTGTGCGTAATTCAGTGGTCAAATAATATTATTTTTTACGCTGAAAAACAGAGATTTTTTTCTCAAAATGACAATACTTCAATTGTGAAATTATAACATGAACATAGCTGCATTCTCATTATCCGGTATCTCATATTTGTTGCAACTTAAAACAATCATTCTCGAAATGTGATGTACATATACAATAAAACTGTGCTGACGTCAGATTTTATAAAAATTTCAATCAGAATCTTATTCAGTCACAAGATGATCCAAGTTTCTCAATGTAAAATGATACCAATGACGCACATGGTGGATTCCATTCTGGACTCAAACAAACCCAACCCTTACGTCATTGATTTTTTCTAAATCATGGGTTTCTTATTCGTTTAGTAGTGAAAATGTAGATTGCCAAAGATTTCACTAGAAAGTGTTTTTTACTAAAAGTCATTGCAGTTTTTCTATTTTGGACAGTTTTTGAGTCTCCAAAACATAAATTACTTTAGGTTTTAAGGCTGTACCGCTCAGATCGGTATGTTTAAAAGCGCCTCGCGCTTGTTTTCTTATATTAAATGCGTGCAGTTTGTCTGCAATTCTTCAAATATCATAAATATTGTAATTATAATCAAAATTATAAAAATAAAATTTGTTTTAGGATGTATGTCTGTCGGTAGTCTGTAGGCACAAGAGCTTTGCAAAGAAGTATGGGATTGGTACCCGATGTATCGGACAATAACCGGGCACTCGGGTACCCGTACTTAAAAGAATAAACAGAATTTTCGTGACATCTAAAATTAAGTAAATTGATAAATGAATCTAATTTGTTTATTTTTATGATTTTTAGAAAAGTAAACATGTCGAGAAGAGATGGTTGGGTCTGGCCATGTTATGAGAAAGATGATAACGACAGTGTATTTTTTAGGTCCTGAATTTGTATTTTTGTAATTTGCATCTTATAATCACTCAACTGAGGCAATGAATAAATATTACATAATTATGTTAAAAAAATTAACACGTATCAGTAATATTTCAATCATTTTTTAATAATTCCAAATTGATACAGACATTTTCCGGTAAATATTTTTATAATAATTCAAAAGTAATGAAAAAGATTGTCCGATTAATGCATACTTTAATGGATATTCAATGCTGAGGTTGATGATAATTTTGTGTAACGTATTCCGCACTGTAATATTGCATATTGCCAGACTCAAGCTACTTTTCACATTTTTCTTTGTTTGGTTATCGGAATGTTTTGTCTCTTGATATTGAGGATAATTAAGTTGTTTATAAAAGTCTTTAACGTCCGAAAATCCAAATAGGAGAAAAGAAGAAACAACAATGTTGTATCAACACTATCGAACCATTTTATTTAAATGTTAAAAAGTAACCCAACGTTTCAGAAACACTCTTGATTGCGATTAAGAATACTAAATAAATTCAAATTGATTTCTATAAAATACCTAATTTTATTCTCAATAATAAGCTTTTTTACAAACCAAGATTTATTCGACTAACCTCCCCCGACATTCTACTACGCTAGTCAAAAAAAAAGTCGGTAAATCTGAATCGCAGGTAATGTAGAAAAAAAAGGAGGCAAATTTAAAATTACCAAAGTACGCACAAAACATCCCGCCCATTAAATTAACGACGGTTAATTTTAATCGCTGTTTGTCGGCAATCTACATAATTTCGCGATAGACCGTTTAAATTGTTCATTTTGAGTCTTCACAGTAACCACACGTGTTATCCCGTCCTTTCCTGGATGAGTTTCAGTTATTCCTCCAAGTTTCCATTTCGTTGGTGAAATGTTTTCATCTTGCATAATTACCATATCGTTGACCTCAAGCCCTTTCTCAATCTTTCCCCACTTGGATTTAGGTTGCATAGAACTGACATATTCTCGAGACCATCGATACCAGAAATTTTGAACCATTGATTGACATAACTGCCACCTATTTAACCGATTTGTTTTAACATTGATTAAGTTTACATCTGGTATACTTTTGATTGGTTCTCCAATTAAGAAGTGCCCTGGAGTTACGGCCTCAAGGTCATTAGGATCTGATGAAAGATGACAAATTGGCCTTGAGTTCAGGCAGCTTTCTATTTGTGTCAATAAAGTGCTAAATTCTTTAAAGGTGAGTAACGTAGAACCCATCACACGTTTTAAATGATGTTTGCAAGACTTTATTCCTGCTTCCCATAATCCACCCATGTGCGGCGATCCTGGTGGTATGAAATTCCACTGAATTCCTTCTTGAATCAAGACATCGTTGAGAAAATCATGTTCCTTTAGTAAAAATTCGTGAAGTTCCCTGAGTTCTCGATCAGCACCTATGAAGTTCGTTGCATTATCACTGTACAACTTTTAAGGAGCACCCCTTCTAGCTGCGAATCTTCGTAACGCTGCCATGAATGCTTCTGATGTCAACGCAGAGACTGCTTCTAGGTGGATTGCCTTAGTGGCGAAGCAAATAAAAAGTGCGATGTAAGATTTTTCTGTCTTTCTACCACGACCCTTGTTGACTAAAGTGATAATTGGACCACCGTAGTCAACTCCAGTAACAAAAAATGGACGACTTGTGGTAATCGTTCGTGTGGTAGCTTTCCCATGAGTTGGTTCATTCTAGGTGGCTTGTTGCGAAAGCAACGTATACATTTGTGTACGGCTTGTCGAGCTGAATTCCTTCCATTCAATGGCCAGAAACGTAGACGAACTGCTGACAGCAAAGCTTGTGGCCCAACGTGCAAATATCTAAGATGCTCTTGTTCAAATATTAATAATGTTAATTTACTTTTCGTTGGAAGAAGAATCGGGTGCTTTCTGGAAAAAGTCCAATCGGTCCTTGATAATCTGCCGCCCACTTTGAGAAGGCCGGTTTCATCTAAAAATGGTGACAATGTTGAAAGTGTGCTGTTTGACTTCAATTCCTTCCTGCTCTCTAGATTCTTGATATCATCATTGAAATACATCCTCTGTGTACTTTTTACTAATAAATCCAAGGATCTTTGTAACTCTGCAGTTGTTAAAGCAGAAGTGTTCCGTTCTGAAATTTTCATCTTGCAGTTGTTGATAAATCTAAGACAGTAAGCCAAATTGATTTGAATTTTTGTTAGTGAAGACTTATCCTTTGTGAGTTTCAAGAGAATATCTTCAGGAGGCTCTGAAAGAACATGTGCCTTGATGGATCTTCTTTCTTCCTTGTAAATTTCCGTTTGAATATCTGTGTTGTCCTCCAATTCATTCTTTGATATCATCAGTGGAAGTTCCTCTTCCAAATAATCAGGTCCATTCCACCACAATTTGTTGTCTTGCAAATTACAAATTGAAGTACCGCGAGATACCAGATCTGCTGGATACTTTTCTCCCTTCACGTGATGCCAATTTTGTACTGGAACTAATTTTTGGATCTCCAGAACTCGATTTGATACAAAGGGCTTCCATCTTGCTGCGTCTCCTCGTATCCATGCCAAATAATCATGGAATCCGTCCAGGCACATGTGTTCTCAAATTGAAGTCCTAGAGCCCTTTCCACGTGTTGCATTAATCTTGCCAATGTTAATGCTCCACACAATTCCATTCGAGGTAGTGAAATTTTTTTGATTGGTGCAACCTTAGATTTTGAGCATAGTAATGCTGTCAATGAATGTCCAAGGTTGTCAAAACTCTGAATATAAACGCAAGCGCCATATGCTTTTGTAGACGAGTCGCATAATCCGTGAAGATTAACTTAAACGGCGTTGTCGCAAATGACTCTTCTTGGAATTCGAACCAACTTGATGTTACCTAGGTCTGCCAAGTAGTCCGACCATCTTGATTTCAATTTATCAGGAACAGAGTCATCCCAATTTAGATTCAATTTCCAAGTTTCCTGCATTACCATTTTTGCATTGATGATTACTGGGCCTAGTAAGCCGAGAGGATCATAAAGCCGAGCAATAACTGATAATATTGCTCTTTTTGTTGATGTGGATTTCACTTCACAAGCAGAAAAGTGGAACTGGTCTGTAGTTGGCAGCCAGTGTAGGCCTAATGTCTTGATTGTTTCGTGGGTATCAATATCGAATTGAACCTTAATCTCTCGTTGATTAACTGGAATCGATTCCAATACGTCTTTTGAATTTGAACTAAATTTGTGTAGTTCAAATCCTCCCAACTCCATCAATCCGATGAGCTGGCGAATCAACTCCTTTGCTTCTACCTCAGTGTTGGCACCGGTCAAGAAGTCATCTACGTAAGAGTCCCGGAAAACAACTGATGCTGCCTCTGGATATTTCTCACGTTCTATCGTCGCAAGTTGACGAAGGCTTTTGATCGCTAAATAAGGCGCGCATGCCTGGCCGTACGTTACAGTATTTAATTCAAATTCTTGAATAGGTTCTTTTTTCGAAAATCTAAATCTATAAAAAAATCTATAAAATCTATAAAATACCTAATTTTATTCTCAATAATAAGCTTTTTTACAAACCAAGATTTATTCGACTAACCTCTCCCGACATTACTACGCTAGTTAAAAAAAAAGGCGGTAAATCTGAATCGCAGGTAAAGTAGAAAAAAAAGGAGGCAAATTTAAAATTACCAAAGTACGCACAAAACAACTCTGTTTCCATCATCAGGGGAAAAAACAGTTATGAAAGTCTAAAAAGATATAATAAAAATCAATTAATGTAGATAGATAAACGTTTATTCTTTAGCCTGCTGGCCTTAAAAAATTGACTTGCTTACACATCCATTTTTTACAGAATTTTCTTAAAACTAACCCTTAAAACTAACATCCTTCCACACCTTATCTCTAACGCCGCTCGCTCTTATCGCATTGCCTTCCTCGATTCGCCTCGCCTCGCTCGCATGTCCCTACTTTCTTGCTTTGTCTCGCATTACCAAACTTTGCCTCCGCGGCTATTACCTAATACTTATCTACTATTTACAATATTTACATTTACTTATATTTACTTCCTCCTCTATTTACAATCTTTCCTTCTCCATTCCTCTTCCTCCTTCCTTCTCTTCTTCTCCATCTTACCCAAAACTCCCTTCACCCATGCTACTGCCCTTTTGTCCCCCCTTTCATGCATCAATACCTCCATGCTTATCTCACTCCTTTCCACCTCTACGCACTCGTCCAACCAGTGCTCCACTCTTGCCTCCCCCTTCCCACATAGTTCACACATCCTCTTTTCCCTAGCGAGCCAGAACCTATTGAAACCCTCCATGCACCCACATCTCATCCTCGCTATCAGCTCCTGACTTCCTTTCTCTCCTTTCTCACACAAATATTGCGCTCTGGCCCTTGGCATAATCCACACATAGTTCCCATTAAACCTTGTCTCTCTTATTCTCTCTTCCCCTGCTGTCTTCTCTCTCTCCATGCTGTTTTTCTTAACCAACTCATATACCTTCCTTCCTTCCTCATGCATCCTTCTCACTTCATCCATCTGCAGTCCATTCGTTCTAAAATACCTTTCTCTTTCAACCTCCATCTTCCCGCCCCCTCTCCTGATCTCCTTCTCCCACCAACACTCCCTAACCAGCTTACTTCCCCCCTCTTCCAAAAATTTCTCCTCATATTTACACGCTCGACTCCCCGCTAGAATCCCTACACTCGTTCTCCCCGTCTCCCTCCTGACAATATAATTAGGCGTGTTCCTTGCCAGCCCCAGTGTCCACTTTACATATCTCTCCTGTATCCTATTTACCTCTTCGCTTTCCTTTCACCGCCACACCTCTACTCCATACAATAGCACACTCATCACTAGTGAGTCAAACAATTTTATTCTCCTTCCAAAATCATCTGCGAATAACTTCTTTCCCAACCCCCACACCTGCCTCATCACAACATTTGCCCTTCTCACTCTCTCTTTTATGTGACCATCCACTCCGCCATTCCTCCGAAACAAGAAGCCCAGGTACACAAACTCTTTCACCGCCTGCACCGCCTTTCCCTTCCACTTCCACTCCCCTTCCTTATCCCTTCCACCTCCTTTTCTGAAAACCATAACCTTGGACTTTTCCGCATTCAGTTCTAACCTGTTCTTATCCAGGTATCTTCTCAACCTCTTCATCATTTCCTTTAAGGCCTCCTCGCTTTTTGCCAACAACACTATGTCATCTGCATACGCTAGCGACCACATTCTAACCCCTCCTATCCTGACTCCTCCTACCACTCCGGCCTCCAGCTTGCTTTCCATATCCGCAATTAAAATCGCAAAAAGCGTTTGGCTAAGCGGACACCCTTGTCTTAACCCCCTATCCATCCAGAATCCCTCCGAAATACCCTGTCCTCCTCTTACCTTATCTTTGATCTCTTCATATATCTCCCTTACCCTCTCGATCAGGCCTCTCTCCACTCCCCTATCCTCCATCGCCTCCCACAACCTCCCCCTATCCACCGACGGAAACGCGCCTTTTAGATCCACAAAAAACGCGTAAACTCTCGACCCCTTCTTCGCTAATTCTCTATCCACAATGTGCTGCAGAACGTAGATATTGTCGATAGTACTCCTACCTGCCCTAAAGCCCGCCTGCGTCTCCGGCAATATTCCTTTCCCCTCGACATCCTCCCGCAGCCTCTCCGCCACCACCATCGCGTATACTTTATACGTCGTATTCATTAGCGTAATTCCTCTATAATTTTCCTGCCTATCCCTATCTCCTTTCTTATACAGAGGTACTATTAACCCTTCTCTCCACCCTCGTGGGAATCCCTCCCCCCTCCATACTTTCTTCACTACCTCCTTCAGCCTCTCCCTAACCTCTTGTGTACTAAACAGCCATGCTTCGTTCTCTACCCCATCCAGCCCTGCTGATTTTGACCTTCTTAACTTCCTTATCTGTTTCTCTATCTCCTCGTCATTCAACTCCTCCATCTCTGCCTCCCCAGTTCTTCTACTTCCATCATCTCTCTTCCTTGAATCCGATCCCTGGAATGATTCTTTAAAAAACTCCCTCCACTCCTCACTCCCTATCTTCTCGCTTATCCCTACTCTCCGCTTCCTATACCTATTTATTATCTTCCAGACGTCCCCCTCTGTCTTAACATTTCCTAACTCCTCCTCCAGCTCTTTCTCCTTTTCCTGTTCTTTCTTCTTACACATCAATCTAAACCCCTTCCTCATTTCTACGTACTCCTCCCTTTTCGCAGTACCCTCTTTCCACTTCTTATATTTCCTCTTCACCTTCCTTTTCATCTTTTTACATTCCCTATCCCACCACGGCTTCACCATTCCTTTCTTCTTCCTTTGAAATGCCTTCTTTTGCACGCACCCTTTCACTTTCTCTTTTAAATCCTCCCATATCTCTTCCACCGTCTCCCCTTCGAAGCGCACCATCCCTAACTGCTCCTTATATTTCTCTATCGCCTCCCTCGTCCAGCTAACCCTCTCCCCCGTCGCCACTTCTTCCCCACCTTGCCTTCCGCCGTTCTCACCCCTTATCCACAACCCTAATGGCTGATGGTCTGACTCTACCCTCTCTTCTACTGCGAATCTCTCCATCTCCTCCCACCCTTGCATATTCATAACTACATAATCTATTACCGATACCCCCACCTTACCTACGTATGTGTATTCTCCCTCTTCGTCCCCAGTTGCCATACCATTTGCCACCGCCCAGCCTCTATCCTCCATCCAGTCCCTTAGAATCTCCCCCTCCTTATTTATTAACCTATCTTTCGAATTCCTTTCAAAGCTCTCCCCTTCCCTGTAAAGGCCACCTTCCCTCCCCATCCTCGCGTTAAAGACCCCACCCAGTACCACCATACCCTCCTCTCTTTCACCTAACAGGTCCTCCACCCTTTCTTTAATTCTTTCCATCCCATCCTTATTGTACACTGTCACAAACTTACTGCTTACTCCTCCTATCTTCACTTTCCTCATTTGCACTCCCTCCCCCTCTTCCTC
>CAKNYM010016066.1:0-10503 GCA_932195095.1 Andricus curvator | reverse complement strand
ACGGTCTCAATTTGTAAATATGAGGTTATATTCTAAGAAGACTGACAAACGTGTATTTAATTATATTTTAGGTTCTGAAGCTGATGATGAAGATGAAGATGAAGGGGAAGAAAATATTAATTTCGATGAACCGGAAGCTGTGGGAAATGAAATCGATCGTGACGATCCAGATATTGGCAACGAATTTCAAACCCCTAACGCAGATTTAGATGAGAGAATGCAGCAACCTGTAGGAAATGAAATCGATCGTGACGATCCACGTGTTGACAACGAATTTGAAACCCCCAATACAGATTTAGGTGAGAGAATGCATTTTCATCGTAAGATAATAGCATGTAATTCAAAATAATCAAATAAGCACGTTTGAATTTGTATAAAAAAAAAAAATTGCCAACGGCGATACCACGCTGAAAACACCAGTTCTCGTAAGATCACTGAAGTTAAGCATTGTTGGGCGCGGTTAGCACTTGGATGGGTAACCGTTCAGGAATACCTGCGTGCTGTTGGCCCGTCGTGGGTGTGGTGGGCCCACATTGGTAGTAAATATCCACCTAGAAACACTACCCGAATCGGGTAGTGAGGCAATGAACTTTCGAGTTCGAACTGCTAATCTATGTATGTATGTATGTATAAAACAAATATTTCCCAAAAAATTTGATTCATGAAATATAAATTTTTACATCTTCAGATTCCCAACAATCCAGTGGATCAACACCAGGTTCTGAAGATGCCAGTCTATCATCATCGGGTTCTGAGGAATCTAGTAGTTCATCGGATTCTGATGGAGAATACATTCACGAGATTGTAGAAGCAATTGAAGATGAGCTAGAAGAAGTAAAGGAGCTTCGTGTTTTGGCTGTAACGAAAGGAATGGAACAAGAGACTGTTAATGGGATTTTGAAGATTTTCCGACGAAGACTGTTGCCTGAACTACCTAAATCAGCCAAAACATTTCTAGGAACATCTTCTGCTGTCTACGAAATAAAAGAAATGGAAGACTCTGATGGATCGATTGGAGAATATTTTTACTTCGGCATCGAAACAGGGCTTCAAAAATGTATCGACCCTAACGTGCACAAGAACACCAGAATATTCTTGCAGTTTAATGCAGATGGAGTATATTTGACAAAATCTGGTGAAAAGGGCTTTTGGGTGTTTTCGGGAAAGGTACACTATAAACCCGATATATACAAGCCGTTTCCAGTGCTCATTTATTGTGGAAATTCCAAACCAGCTAGCCTGGACGATTATTTGGAAGATTTTATTGCTGAAGTGAATAATTTACAGGCTAATGGCGTCACAATTTCAAATCAAAGATTTAATGTCAGGATTCATTGCTTCATTTGCGATACACCAGCAAGGGCTTTTATAAAAGGCACAAAAGGTCATACAGGATTTTATTCCTGTGAAAGATGCGAAATAAGAGGACTGAAAGAAGATCGCGTGACACAATTCCCTCTTATAAACTGTCCGGAAAGAACTGATGAATCCTTTAGGACACGTTCGCAACCTCGTCATCATAAGCGCGAATCTCCACTTTTACAGATTAGACCATTTGTAAACATGATTTTCATGTTTATTCTTGATTTTATGCATCTATTCTGTGAAGGGATTATGAAGAGACTTTTAATGCATTGGTTCTTTATTCCGGGCCCCGCAAAATTAGGTTTACGAATAAAGACTGAGGTTTCAAGACGACTTGTTCTCATTCGTAAGACTATTCCTTGTGAATTTCCCAGAAAAGTACGGGCATTAAATTCAATAAAAAAGTGGAAAGCAACGGAATTCAAATTCATCCTTTTGTATTGCGGTCCAATCGTGTTATTAAATATCCTCTCCGTCAATCGCTTTAAAAACTTTCTCCTTTTACACGTAGCTTCCAGAATTTTATGCAACGAGAAGTTGATTAAAAAATATCAGCAGCATGCTAAAGTCTATCTACAAAGATTCTTTGTAGGTTTGCGTGGATTGTACTCCAAAATGCAAGTTTTGAATAGTCATTGTGCTATTCACGTTGCTGACGACGTGATAGCAATGGGGTGTAACCTTAACAGAATTTGTGCATTTGGGTTTGAAAACTTTCTTGGAAAATTAACAAGCCTTATCCGATATGCGAATCGTCCTTTAGCTCAAATTTGTCGCAGATTACATGAACTGAGTAAAATAGATTCTCCAAAACCACAAATTCCTTATAAAATTCAGGTTTTGAAATGCGTTGGCTCGAATATATTAAAATTAAAGTACAAGGAATGTACTTTGAAAACAACTTCGCCTAACAATTTTGTGATGCTTAAAAATAAATCGCTTTTTCAGATTACAAAAATGACTCGAACTCCTGAAGGCATAGAAATTCAGGGCAACCCTTGGAGAATAAAGCGGTCATTATTTGTATATCCTACTGACTCTAAAGATTTATATATGTGGGAGCTACGTAGAATGTCAAGCAATGAAATACTAACTTTTGATCTCAATTATGTCAGACGCAAAATGGTTAAATTGGAAATGAATTTGTATGAGACAGGTCCTATCAGAGTGTTTTGTATGCCTCTTCTACATCACGAATAAATTAATGGAAATGGTGCTCGATAATAAGTGTGTACGTTGTGTAAACAAAATTAAAATAGTTTATCCTAATGTGTTGTCAAATTTTATTGTAAAATTAAGGTGACTTTTTTTTATTTATTGACGAAAAAATGGAAGTTTTTCAGACTTTGAGTAGTATTTTTTATATTAAATAGAATAAGGATTTTTATTGTATTGATTTGCTGTCTTATCAATTTAAATGAACGATCAAAAAAGCTTAATATGATTGATACATTATTTGGTGATATTTCGAATATAAATATGTTTTCTATAGAATGTCTGCTTACGTACAAAATCCGTAAATAAAATATATATCCCCAGTAATAAATTTTTGGAAAAGAATATTCATTACATAAATGATCATTAATCGTTTAGAAATGTTTTATATAAAAGTAAGCAAATCATTAGAAAACCGAAAAAGACATTAATTTACAGAATTGTATGAAGTTTTTAACATAACGTGTATGTAGATACAAGATTTTACAGTATTTTTACTTTTTATTTATCAAATATAGTACGTAGACCGTCCTGACTTTACACAGTCAATCGGTAGTTTTATAAGTATACGTATTAATAAAAATTATAGTGGATATAATAGAAAACTAGTAATAGAAAATAATGTGTTAGCAAGTTAATTTCAATTTGAATTTGCCACGTTAATTTATCGATGCCATGCGCCGACTCTGCCGATCTGCAATCTACCAGCACTGCATTGATTGGTCATCTATTCGAGTTTATGTCAGTGAGGATAACCTCACAAAAATAATGTACATTTTTATAAGGCAGGCGAATGTAAAATTGAAACTCTAATTCCTTTTTTCTGTCATAATTTTATTAAAATATTAATATATGGATGTTTTTTTTTAAATATGGAGTACAAAATCATTCATTGGACTCGAAATAACATTACTTTAAAGTGTACTGAGTTCTCGGTTCCTCTGCATTTCTGCTTTCAAATGTTACCAACATTGCAATCGAGTCAACTTCACCATTTAATCAAGAATTTTTATCATCTTGAGAGTCCTACATTATCCGCAAGAATCCGGCTAATTTTTTGTGCAAATTGAGTGCCAAATATGTGTTTGAATCTACTGGATATTTTATTTATCTAGGTTTGAAAAAAGGTAAGTAAAAAATTAAAGCTTTTCTGAAACATAACCTCACTTTGTCTGCATACACATGTTTTAAGTTTATGTATGGTGTATTATTTTATATTTCTTGAATTGTATTGTATTTAGTTGCTTCTTTCATTGATACATTGTAGGTTTGTTCGTAGCATACCAGTTTTTTATGTCTATAACTTCATTTCAGCAAAAAATAAGTTTTTCCTCCTTATCTACAATTTTACCTGTAAAAATATTCAGTTTATTAAGAATTTTAACCTTTTACAGTACCAATTGCACAGTATGTCGGATCTGGTATTGCAAAATAAACCATACCAGTTAGTAAGTTTTATTCGTGCCGGTAGACGCCCGTCGACACGAACTGTGGACATCACGTTGCTAAAATGGATTCGATTTGATCAAATAAAAAAGAAGTTCGTGACAAAATATATGCCCGAACCCTACACCGAGGAAAGAAATGATTATTTCTATAAATTGATACAGCAAAAAGAAGCTGCACCAGAAGAATGGCCAGAGTATCCCATTGAAATCGTTGGCCATGCAGGTGAGTTTAATAAAATATTAACTTAACCTTTTTCCCTGTTTAAAGTTCTCACGCAAAATTCGTAAACATTTCGAATGTAAAAGGTCATTCTTAAATACATTAAAAATAAATTCATATTTTAATTTCAGAAAATGAGCATAGTTAGTAATTTAAGATTATGGGTTTCATACTATTTTTGTCGTTAGTTTTTGTCTATAATTTCTTATTAAATTACCAGCAAATTTGATGAAAATCAAATGCAAATTAAACCGTTTTTTGTAAAATTCATCTATTTTATTCTTAAATGCATCTCATTTTCTGTGGATTCCACTATATTGTTAATAACTTGTCTCTTTTTGTTAGATTTAACTAATGGCCAACCAAATAATGGCCAACGGGCATACCACGCTGAAAACCCCAGTTCTCGTCAGATCACTGAAGTTAAGCAGCGTTGGACGCGGTTAGTACTTGGATGGGTGACCATTCAAGAATACTGACATGAGTGCTGTTGGCACATCGTGGGTGTGGTGAGCCCACACTTGTAGTTATTTATAACTACAAGAAAAACCTAGAAACACTACCCGAATCGGGTAGTGTCACGCCTACCCTGAAAGGGAAATGGTTTAATGGTATATATAACTAGTCGAAATTTATTTTTTGTTGATAAAAATTAATTTTTTAAGCTGAATATGTAACTTATTTTATTTTTTATTTTAATGTTAACTTTCTATTATCGTTTAAAATGCAACTATTTGTTTAAGATTTTAACTATTTATCTGAAAAATAACCTACTTGGTAGAGTTTTTGTTGTTACAAATTAATTTTTTAAGCCAAAAATGTAACTATTTTGGCAGAAAATTCAAATGTTTCGTTAAAAGTTGAACTATTTATATAAAAAATTAACCACCTGGTGGAAAATTAACTTTTCTGTTAAAAATTCATAGTGTCGGGTGGAAAATTCAACTTTTTTGTGAAATATTAGTGTATTTGGTTGAAAATTCGTTTTTTTGGGTAGAAAAATAATCTTCTGTTTTCAAAGAAAAAGAAAATTCGTTTTTTTATATTGAAAATGTAACTATCTGGAAGATAATTAATTTTTTGTTTGAAAAGTTATCTTTTCTAGTTGGAAATTCAACAATTTCGTAGAAAATTAAAGTATATTGTTGAAAATTAATGTTTTTGGTAAAAATATCTTTTTTTATGAAAATTTAAGTCCTAAATCAAACTATGTATTTTAAAAATTACCTATTTGGTGGAAAATTAACTTTTTTGTTAAATTTGTCTTTTTCTATTTAATATAACTGATAACGAATTAGCTTTGTTTGTTGAAAATGTTACTATTCCATTCTTGCTGGAATTTTTTTTTAAATTCAACTATTTGGTTGAAAATTAAATTATTTATTTGAAAAATTAAGTTCTTGGTAGAAAATTCACTTTTTTGTTGAAAATGTATAGTATCGGGTGGAAAATATAACTGTTTTTTCGAAAATTCATGTAGTTTGTTGAAAATTCGTCTGCTTGAGCAGAAAATTCATCTACGTTTATGAGAAATCATTCTGATTTAGCATTAAAACATTTTGTTAAAAAATTCGTATTTTTCAGTTGATTTCGATCCGTTAAAAATTAGGTTTTTTTCGTTGAAAATTAATTTTTTTAATTAAAAATGTAACTATTCCATTTTTTGTTGAAAACTTATATTTCTTATTTGATAACTAATATCGCTTGATTAAAAATTACATTCTTGTTTTAATTTAACAAATTTTTCGCAGAATTTGAGTAAAACTGCCAAAATTAATCGAATCATTAATTTAAGCCGAGTAAAACAAGGTGTGATTTGACATTTGATAACAAAAATATAAGTAGGTTAATGTCTTCTGTTCGGTTTACGAATTTAAAACTCCAAACTTTTTAAAAAATTTTAAACAATACACAAATTTTTAACAGAATTTCATTTTCAACGCGTCATTGTTTTTGTTGTCACATTTAGGCCATATGACCTAATTTTAAGTGAGCTCTGAAATAAAACGTAATTTTCACAACAGAAACAATGACATGTTAAAAATGTGAAGTACATTGTGAGATCATACATAATTAACGTCCACTTTTTCTTATCCAACAGACACATACGAAATGGCCGTTAAACGCTTAAATATTTTGAAAATTAAAGAGTTTGCCTGCACTACCGATTCTGAAATTGAGTCAAGAGAAAAAATTAAGAGCATTGAAAATTAGATCAAAGAATCAGTTGGTCTTATTGATGATTTGCAAGATACATTTAAGGTGCCGAAATTCTCGGACAAAGAATTCAGTACTTCTGTACCAATCATTCCCGATCCACTGGCACTTAAAGGTTATTTTTTTTCTTCAGGTCGATTTCTTAATATCTGATAGTGTTTTTTGAAATATTATTTTATTAACAAAGACTTTATCAATTTTCATTAAGATATGAAAGGTGACAACTCTAGCTCTGAGTCCTCGGTCGACAGTATAGTGGAAATTAGTAGCAAAAAGAGGAAAAAATCTTCGAGTCGTAAAGGTTAGTATTTTTTTCTTGAAAGTTATGTTTAAATATATATATATATATATATATCTCTCTGTGCAACGTCAGAATTTTAATTCTTATGGCCAAAAATTATCTGATTTTCCAACTCATAATTATAATTTTTTTTTGAGGATCTTATAAGTCATCGAACGTATTCCTTTTTATACTTTCAGGAGATAAAATATGTCATTCAGTTATCGATGATAATGAATCAGAAGAGTTTAAGAAGCAAGATTTACAAACAGTAAACAAAATTTACTCCTTGAAAAGCAGATCTTCAAAATGGCAGAATCCGAGTTTCCAAGGATATAAAAATGGTATTTGAAACATAATTTCCCATTAAACAGGGTGGCCACTAGCCCGGGAGTACCGGGAAAAAGCCGGGAGAAAAATAACACACCGGGGGGTTTCCCGCATTTCACAATTCGCGCGTTTTGTAAGTTTTGAATGACTGATTTTTTTTTATAGAAATCACATTTTTTAGTAAAAAAAATCTATCCAGTCGTTTTGAATGTCACTTGAACATTGTGATACTTATTAATAATATATTTATCGTCTCTACAATTTCTATAATTTTAATTTAAAATTATGGTTTCGAATGAGCAATTCTAAAATAGTTTAATCTTTGAGGTCTTGAAACTAAAGTTTTTTCTTAAATTAATTTTTAGATTAATTTTTATAGATTTGGAATTTTAAATTTCACAATATTTTAACTTCAAATTCAAAATGTCAGGACAATTTCGTAATTATTAAATATTTCAAAATTTCATATTAAAAGGCGTGATAGACAGTTTTGAATTTATTCATTCTAAATGTAAATATAAACCAATATTGAATTGAAAAGCTTGAAATTGTACGATTTCAAAAATTGGAATCATATTACAGCAATCTTGTTTTGTGTTATTTTCAAAAAATTTTAATATAATATCTTAAAATTGTCCGATTTTCAGTTAAGGATTTAAACAAATAAATCATTTCAAATTGAAAAATATTTGATTGGAAAATTTCAAGAATGTATAATAATTGTGAAGGAAGATTTGAAATTAAAAAATTAAAAATTGAGTTTAAAATAAAAAAAGATATAAATTAAACTATCTGAAATTGATGCATCAGTAATTGAATAATGTCGCTAATTTTGAATAGCTACAATTTTAGATTTGTGATTTTCATGTTGACCGTTAAATTTCGTTTTCCTATCATAGGTTTTAATTTTGCAATCAAAATTGAATTGGTTGAGTATAAAAAAGTGCTAACATCACAATTTCTGGCGATTAACATTTTTTTTAGAGTAGAATTTTTTTCATTGTTAGTGTTTCCCATTTAAAATTAATAGTTTTTTAACTTTTTTTAAAAAGTAATTCAATTCATTTTTTGATTTTAGAAAAGTTTGTCGTATCCGCTTTAATATTAAATTCTAATTTTGTTATGCAATGACAATTTCAAATTCTACAATTTCATAAGCTTTGACTTTGAAAGATTCAATTTAGTTTTAAATTTCAAATGGCCAAATTTTAATTGCTTTGAATTTAAAATGATTCAAATTCAAAACTTTACAATTTTGAATTATTTATTTTGAACGCATTTAATTATAAATAATACAATTTTTAATTCCTCTGAATTTTAAATGAAAAAATAAAATAAATAAAATAATTCAATTTCGTGATTCTGCAATTAGAAAAAAAAATTGTTTAATTTTTAGTGCTTCGACTTACAAATTACACGATATTATTTAACTCCTTTTTCTAATTAAATTGTCCAAAATTGTTCTATATAGATATTTTTTTTAAATTTCAGACGCTTTCAATTCGAAACTATTAATTATTGTCTCAAAAATGTTAAAAACATAATATTTAAAAAATGGTTCAATAATGAATTTTTTAATTATTTCTAAACCGGGAGAAATCACGAATATTTACCGGGAGAAAGCGGGGAGACAACAATTTAAAAACTAGTGGCCACCCTGATTAAAATTGTAATCATCCCAATTGAAAAAATTCCTTTAAATTTATGGTTTAATTTTCTTGCAGGTCACTCCAGCGTACAAAGTTTGATCAAAGAAGCTCATACTGCACCAAAACCACTGGCACTTGAAGGTTATTTTTTTCTTTAGGTCGATTTCTTAGTATCTGATACTGTTTTTTTTTAAATATTATTTTATTAATATAGACTTTATTCATTTTTATTTGGATATAGAAGATGAAAACCGTGACTCTGAGTCGTCGTTCCACAATATAGTGGGAATTAGTAACAAAAAGAGGAAAAAATCTTCGATTCGTAAAGGTTAGTATTTTTTTTTAAGTTATGTTTAAATGAATATATATATATACATATATATATATATTTTTGAGGATCTTATAAGTCATCAAATGTATTCTTTTCTATACATTCAGGAGATAAAATATTTCACTCATTTACCGATGATAATGAGTCAGAAGAGGTTGAGGAGCAAGATTTACAAACAGTAAACAAAATTTCCTCCTTGAAAAACAAATCTGCAAAACTGCAGAGCCCGGGTTTCCAAGGATATGAAAATGGTATTTGAAACATAATCTTTCATTAAAATTTTAATCATCTCAATTAAACAAATTCCTTTAAAATGGTGCCATTTTTTGCAGGTCACTCCAGCACTCAAAGTTTGATCAAAGAAGCTCAGACTACACCAAAACCACGATCGGGATCTCACAATAAAGCTTCTTACAAACCCCGCAATAGACAGCAAACAAGCGAAGAGTTAGGTAAGATATCAAGAAATTTACAAAAATCATTTAAACTTCCCTTTTGTTTCGGTCTACATTCTACAGGAGATGAGTTCTAGACAGTGTTTTTGTGGCATTTTAGCATTATTAATCATAAAGAAACTGTAGTTCTTTTACTTTTATTTTACTTTTTATTCAGGATACAGAATCCTTATAAAGGAAATAAAAGCATTGCGTATGGATGTTCAAGGAGTATCTCAGGTCCAAAAGGAAATATTAAAAATTATGGAAGCTGATAGGAGTGCAATGTACGTTGGTAAGAAGTCTTTTGAAGAGGAATACAATTTAAAGTTACCTCTGAACAGTCTAGAAGAGTTCAAACATCTGGATAGAGAGCTTCAAAACAATAAGGATTGCTGTTGTCGTTTTGTAAGCTTTACTTAGTATTGATTTCTTTTACCCCGCACTAAAAAAATGCCATATTTTATTTAAATTGTTGTTGATACTTGTAGAAAGCCGCAGTAGATTTATCTAGGAGCCTGGATGCAGGACTACGAAAGTCGCTTAACATTATTTTAAAAAGATATTTGGGCAGAGATTTAATTTTACTGCTCACTGCAATAAAAAAAGTTCCAGGCAAGGAAGTGTTTAAGGATTTTAAGTTCTACTCATGCTTGCGTGGTGCGTATCATACTTAAATAATATACTTCATATTAAACTTACAATTTATTTTATCATCCTACTGATGAAACTAAAATTCCAATCAATAATTTGTAGCTGTTGCTTCTGAAAAATTTCTTGCCGCAGAAGAGGAAGTGGTTTCGCACATTGGAACCATCTTCAGCAATGCGAAAGATTGGGGCGGAAATCGACAGGCAAGACGCGGCCATGAAAACTAACTAATTATTATGTTCTCTCTATTTCTGATAATTTTATATTAATTAATTCCTATATAATATAATGATTAAATTTTTTTAATGCACTAACTTTGTTTTTTATTAATTATTTTAGAACAAATACCCAAATTTTATAAAT
>CAKNYM010016059.1:0-23599 GCA_932195095.1 Andricus curvator | reverse complement strand
GAGCACCCATCGGTAATCGAAACCATACACCCTCGGTACGGGTCGGTTGGTTGTTCAGAGAGGTGAGGAATGATAATTATGGGAGCACCCATTAATTATCGTTCGGACTAGGTTTTGATTACCATGGGAGCACCCATCGGTAATCGAAACCATACACCCTCGGTACGGGTCATGTTAGTCCCTGCCTACCATAGGAGCGCCTATCGGTAGGGAGAGAGGCCGGAGTCTTCACCGGGCGAGAGCTCACCGATCTACTCGGTTCGCCGCATCCGGCTCGACTGCCCAAACTTGTGTCGCGTCGCTACTCTTAAATGAGTGGCTCGTGTCTGCTGGCGGTCATTGGTGGGGGATAGAGTGGGGATCGACGTTCACTTGGACTCGGTGGCGTGATTCTGCTATGTGTGAGCGCAAGCATGCGCGTGTGTGTAACCTCTCGTTACAAAATTAAGCTTGTGACTATGCAGATGGAATTAACCTAATTTGTAATTTTTGTAGTTAAATAAAAATCAAGAGCTTACAGCAGCTCATTTTTTATTTCAACCTTAGAGAAATTAAAATTAGATTGGAAGTATCAAAAATGAAACTTAGATTCTAATTGATAATTGAGTAAAAAACAAGAGCTAAAAGCAGCTCATATTTTAATTCAACTTAGGCAATAGAATCAGAGTTTATTTTTCGAAGGTAAAAAAGAAAATAAATAAAAACTCAAGCTGCCAATTAGATAAAATGAAGGGCTAAATGCAGCTCATGTTTTAATTTAATTTATGCGATCTTGAATTGAAATTTTTTTTAAGGAATAATTTAATTTAAATTCATTCTGCTATTAAATAAGAACAAAGAGCTAAAAGCAGCCCATGTTTACTTCGAAATTGACAGAATCAAATAAAAATTAAATTGTGGTGGGGATATTCTAAGGAAACATGGTTGAACTCAACAATATCATTCCGCACTTTGATTTTAATTTCGAATTTTCCAAATTTTAAATCAATTTTGAAACTTTAGCCCTCAATATTTCTTACTAAATAGAAATTTCACTGTCGAAAGTTAAACCGAAATTTCCTGTGAACATTCGATGCCGTCCCGGTTCGTCCGAATTTTATAGAAACGTGGTTCCGTTGGTGCCGTTTGAAGGGCGACGTCCGTTGATATCTAATCCAAAATAAGGGGTTGGGTCGGTGGTACAGTTTGAAAACGTCGTTCCTGGCCAATGATTAACTTAAATTATCAATGACGTCCCGGCCCAACTCAGTTACGCGTCGAGTGGAGACGGGCAAGAGAAACCGTGTTTTTTTCAGATTCCTTAGTACTTCTAGTCGGTACAAGAAGTAGTAAAGAACTACTGTGAGAATTTTGAGTAGGACCGACTCGAAGGTACGAATGCATAGATGAGGTAGGGCATTTTTGCAAGCATTGCTAATTTTGATTGGATGATCGTTGTCAAGCGACAATTTGGAAGAGAACCATCGAAGGAAGCTATATTGTGAATCGCTGACTTCTGAAAAAAATTCTGACTGTCATAACGTGACTTAGAGACACGTTTGATTCCTTCAATTTAATATTTTTTAAATTATAATTTGATTTTGGCTGAGTATTGGTTAATAATTGTTTTCAATTTAGTTTATTTATTTCAGTAGTTTATAACTGTTCTTTATATTAAGTTAATAATTTTAAAAATATTTCGTAATAGTAAGAAATTGTTGCTTAGGAAAGGGTGATTTATATATTATTATTAAGGGTTGATTATTATAGGTCAGATCAGCTGTCAAAATAAATCATTTGTTAGATAGGAAGGACGTTGGAAGATAAGGAAATGCACTCGCACCGCCAGCGAAACGTTAGGTGTAGGTAGTATTGTCGTCTCCTCTCTTTGGTTCTAAGCTTATTATTTGTTCATAACTAACAAATCAAAGCAAAACTAAAGATTTTAGAAAAAAGGCATCTTTCTAGCATTACTCTATGAGAAGATAATTATAAACAATAATCACTTGTTTAAATGAGCATGTTTGTTAACTAGCGTTATGAATTACTTTATTAAGTAAGAAGTAGGTAAAAAGTTGAAAATTTCAGAAGAAGCCGCAACTATCTAGCATTGATAAAGAAGAAGATATTTATATTATTATATTATTATTATTATATTATATTATTTGGGCAAATAACTAGTCTTGAAAAATTGAATTAACCCTTTCAGGGGCAATGGGACGTATACGTCCCACTTGTTTTTTTGCAGTTTTTCAAGCATTTCTGATACTTTTCACCTTGTTTAGTGCACAAGTATTTGATTTTAGACTCTTAAGGGTTCATGTAAAGTAATTATCATGAAAAACTGTGTAAAATTGTTAATTAAGAATTTGTTATAAATAATTGAAATCGAAAAAAATCACTTTTTTCGAATAAAATCGGCTGCTTATAAAGTACTAGTCCTAAAGCTGTGACGAATTTTTTCCAGTTAGGTAACACGTAGAACTGTAACATATATTTTTTGCAGAATTTTCGGCAGACAAGCTTTTTTTTATTTCATTTTTTGAATTCATAAAAAATTACGATTTTTGACGAATTTTCGGCATAAGTGCATGTAATGTAACGTATTTGTGATCGATTATCAAATCGTAAAATAAAGAAAATGTTGTACGAGCCACTGACTGAGAATATAATATCAAAATTGCAAAATTCAAAATGACGGATTCAAAATGGCTGTTATATTAGTGCAAATTCGCAAGAATTATGCAATATCAAGAATTAGTTTAACAGAAAAATGTGTAAAGTAGTATTTTATGTCGTAGAAACAATTTGAATTAAAAAATCGCAAAACATCATAATTAGCGCCAAAAACTCGCAAACCCCATTTTTTCACTTATGGGGTTTTTTGCGACCCTATAAAACATACTTATGGGGCTGATATTTAAAAAGTGATATTTTATTTAGATTCAATGGCTAATTATGAAGACAAATGTTGAGTTTCAACTCGATTCAGCTAATATTGACGATTCTGAATAAAATTTAAAAAAACGTATTTTCTTCTTATGAGAAATACGATGTGCATGCAAATTCGAGAAAAAAAGTTTTGGACTGCCCTAAATGTATATGAATAAAACATGTTTTTTAGGGTATGAGCCTTATTTCCCCAGATAAACTAAGTATCATAAGGTAAACATCAGAAATACTTACAAGACTAAGAAATTAGTTTGCAACCTTCTTTTTCATCCAAAAGGGTTGTTGCATGTTTTACTTGCATTTGTCCATAACATATTACCTACTCTTTACTTTTGGTGGAAAAGAAGTTAATTTAAATACTTTATTTTTCAATATTTTAAATATTGCAAGGTCCTTTCGACTCTCAAATGAAAAAATTCAAAACAGTTGTCAGATTTTTTGTCCCCGCCCTTCTAACAAGTAGTGACTGTATTTGCATATTTAAAAGTGTATGGATTTTAGAATGACATCAAAAAATCAAGACTTCGCACAGATTCGTTTCTTTATAGCCAATACAGTTACCAATTTTTGTACTTTAAGTTGAACTTTGAAAAAATATTAAACTTGTTATTGTAACGACTTTATTGCTACTGTATCTATAACGAAAAGAAACGCAGTTCTGATTAATATTCACAATTTCGTAACTTTTCTTCAGATGAAAATTTTCATTTAAAAGCAATGCTTTTTACAATCTTTGCAAGTACTTTTTCATTCTGAAAGTGAAAAGAAGCCTCCAGATCATTGTCGAACTGTCAGAAAATTATTTTTAATTAACAAAAATCTGCACAGCTAGTACCACCACACGGCCACCGTCAACACATTGGTGTTCCTTCCTCCAAGGGAGCTGCATGGAAATGGATGACCCCAGATAGCAAAATGCCCCCCGACTGCAAGCGATCTGCCGGCCCGCGGTCCGATCGATCTGACCGACGTGCCGGCAGATATGCACCTTAATGTGCACACCATTGATGTCTATATGCCAGCCCGACAGGCGGGAGCAACGCGGTCCGGCGAACTGCATGACCGACGCGACGCGACGGTCCGGTAAAATGCAGGCTGAGTGTGCGAGCTTCCCTCTACGGTGCGAGTAGATTAAAATTTAAAAAATCTTTTGTCAAACGAGATAATACACACGGCAAGAACAGCTGATCCAAAACGCGCATGCGCGTTTTCGATCTGAATCTACTCGCACTATCAGCCTGCAGCGGTCGTGCAAGTCGCAGGCCCGTCGTTCCTCGACCTTTGCACGACCGACGGGCGTCTAATGTGCCGGACCGTTGTTCGCCCTTCGGTCGCATTCCGACTCTGCCGGCCTGACGCGTGCATTTAGTAGGCACGTTTGTCTCCAGCCCGTCGGGCCGATCACGTGCCGACACGTATTGTTATCTGGGACATAACCTAGCTAATGAATCTTCATAACCTACTAGACCTATTGCAGTTGTTCAAAGCTCGGTGGCGCGCCATTTTTTCGAGGTGATCAGCTAAGTAGGAGTTCTAATATTTTAGGTCGAGGCGCAAGTTAGACGAGTGTGTCGATGTAGGGCATGTCCAGCGATAGAAATAATTTTTTGCTCGAAGTGCGCATGCCCAGGGATATTAAATAATTTTTCCTGATTGAAGAACGCATGCTTAGCGATAGAAAATAGTCATCTTGCTCGGAGTGAGCATGCGTACTTTCGGGGCATGTGTTGCAAAAATAAGTTTTTTGGAGTTTTTCGTTTTTTTTTGCATAATGAAAAAACAAGTTATAAATATTCATTTGGCGAGGATGTATACTTTAGTTATTTACCATCCACCGGGGTAAGTATGGATCTAAATTCACGAATTTTTCAGATCGCGTCTTCCGCAAAAATCAGAAAATATACTGAATTTTGTGTGTATCATATATAATCAAAGTTTGATCCATATTTACATCAGGGACCCGACCGAAACTTTTGCTCCATTTCGTTATTGATAGATGAAAATAATTTTTTACTAAACGTTATTCTCTCTCTAGAATTAGACACAATTAGATAATATCTGAAATTACAATAATGATTAACGAAATGGAATTGCTTTTTTTTGGGTATTACAGAGTATAATATTAAAAATTATTTGACTTCTTAATTTTTTCAAAGAATACCTAGATATGTTTCGGAAAACAAAATTTCTGCAGATTATAGGAAGGTGAATATTTTGTAATTTTGTATTTAATACTTTATATATTTTTCCATTAAGTTAGTATTATTTGCAATATAGTTTTTGAAAAACTTTTATTCGTAGATATATAAGTTAACTTTAAAATCGTTCAATTTCCAACGACTGTCATATTTTTGTAGGCTAGGTTGCACCGATGTATAACAATCATTTTCCTATCTTCCACGTTCTGACATACAAATATCAATATATTATAAAAAAGTCCCTAAGTTCTCGAATGCTTATTAAACATAATTTTGCTCAATTTTAATTTGTTTATTTTATCCATTATTTCTTAAAGACCCAAGTAGAAGTTTTTGAGATTTCTTGCCTTCGTGATTCGACAGTCGCCACTTTCTAAATTTTTTCTGACTTTGTAAAATTTCAAAGCAGCAGTTACACCAACTCAACGGCAATAAACGTGCACAGTTGTATAATCGGCCCTCGACGTGCAGGTAGGCTTGTGCAAAGATGTCTGGTACCCTCTTTAAAGTGCTATAGCTTTCTGGATTTTGGTTTGATCGAAAAGTTGTATACGAGTTTTCTTATAGAACTCTTCTGGAGGGGAGCAGAACTCTGATAAAAACTCCTAAAAGTCTTAAAATTTTTAAATATAAATTTTTTCGGTATCTTCAAATTAATGATGCCGTTCAATAAGATATTGTGTCGGTGTCGTATCGAAAAATCTCGGGTTTTCTCGTATCGGTATCGGTTTCTGAGACCCCAGTATCGGTTTTGTATCGTATCGATTTGTTGTCGAAAATCCAAGATATCGTTCAGTATAGTCAATGATATAAGATTTATAAATATGTTATTGCGTTAAAAATCTACAATACCGTCGAATGATCCCTAATAGAGATATATTGGATCTTTTGCAAAGAATATACCACGTTAGAAGTTAAAAAAGCAAGAATTTCTCGAATTTTGTATTTCTACTTTAAGACGTGACATGACCTACGAAAGTTACGGCAACTAAGTCGATAAAACTTTAAAAAATTTTACGGGTTTCCGAAATATGACTAAAAATGTCCAAACGTCTCTGCGTCTAGTTTCAGTCGCTTAAGCAGCGAGGCAGGCAGACAGCGGTCATATCTTGGGAACCCGTGAAGATTTTTGAAGTTTTATTGGCTTAAATTAAAGATAATATTTCAAAGATTACGTCCGGTCAATTTCAGTTTTTTAAAAATAGTTTTCTATGTTGCAGCATGAGTTGAAGTTACGGTACATATTCTGAGAAATTTTCGGCGATCACCACTCTCGCGGCCGAAAGCGGTGATAGTCGACTAAAACTTGACCCAGAACCGCTTTGATATTTTTAGTCATATCTCGATAACCTATGAAGATTTTCAATGTTTTATAGGATTAAATTAAAAATAAGATTTCAAAGACTGGTTGGTATACTTTTTATATTTTTGCTACAACTATCCTTGGTCATGCAACGAGTTAAAGTCGAAGTACAAAATTCGAGAAATTCGTGCATTTTTTAACATACGACGTCATTTGACGTGAAATTTTATAAACTTTACAGTGGTTTAAAAAAAGGATCATGCTCCTCTTAGTCCAAGCGTTGACCGCTAAAATTCCAGCCCATCGAGTCTATGGATGAAACCAATTCAGAATAATAGTATAGAGTGAGCTGAAGCAGAATCAGTATGGTGGCCTAACCTCATCATGTCCAGATGCCCAGAAAAAGGTCACTTTCGGTACGATTTTTTGTCGGTTTTAAGCCCATCGAGAATAGGCATAAACAAAAGCAACCCCTTTCGAAATTCCGTATTTTAGGTCGGTTGCCAGCCCATCATTGGGTGTAAGCATGTAACAGTTTCCCCTGCACGTATCAGGCACAAATTGGTGGCATAGCTAGACATTCATGAGACATGAAATTCCTCCAAGACTTGACCTTTAAATCACATTTTTGTAGAAGCTATGGAGAGGAAAACAAAGTATAGAGTGGGTATACTCAAAAACGGCTAGGCCGATTTCAATGAAAAAAAAAAATGTTGCGTAGTCTGTAGTGGCAATTTTCCAGGACAAAAATAAAAAAATCTGCCAAAAAATTATGAGGGGAAAAAATGTTGAAATTTTCAACAACAAAAATTTCATGTTAAGTTTGAGAGATAAATTTCAAATTCTATTTTTTTTTAAATCCTATGGCTGTCTACTCGGGTATATATTTTCACAAAATTAATCATTTTTAAAATTATTTTTGGGCATACTCGCCGTCCATATTGGATCCGCCATTTTAAATTTCGAATTTTTGCCTTCAGATTCGTAGTCAGCGACCTCGAAAACTCTCTTAAACCAAGTTGCAAGAGTATCAAAAAAATGTTTAGCATACTCTTCCGCCATTACTAATTTCGAATTTTTGACTGTAGATTCGTAATCAGTGAACTTGAAAACCTCCGAGTAGTGACTCTCAACTGGATTAGAAAACGTTTTATAGTTTTTGCTAGCATTTTCGGATTTGGCCCCACTGTGTCATGGAGTCCAAAGTTCTAGCTGAGTGACATGTGCTGTACTGGCATAACGTCGACCAGATTTCTCCACTTTCAGGTTCATAACTCTGTAAGTATCACCAGGGAAAAATGTTATAAATAACGAGCGGACCTCGGTATTTTTGTTAATGTTTGGTAGAATCGTCTGTGGATACTGGATTCACCCTCATCACCACCACTGCTCTGATTTGGTAGTGAACATTCTGGAAACAATTTTGATCATAGTGATGCTTAAATTTCTCTTGTTCGGCCAGAATGCTCTGTCGAGCTGCCTTACGAGGAATAGTTGGATCCTGGTAGTCGTTATACTCAGTCAAGTTTCTCAGAACACCCTTATCATAGCAAAGTACCCATAGAGCAACTCGAATGGGATTTAGTCAGTTGTTTTATTCACTGATTAATTAACTTTAGGTGACGCTCCAAATCTCCTCCATTCTATTCTTGTAGTATGGCTTGTATCACTGGAATAAAGACACTGTTCACTTATCACATAAGTCAGCGAACTTATCGGAGGTAAGGCAAGTTCCCGGTCGCTAATCTCACGCTTAGGGTCTCCAAAGTCCAATAAAAATTCTTCTGAACGCTCTATAACTCCATCAGTTGATAAATATATTTCTTCTTGCACGAACTTGAAACAAAAGGTCCGAAATGAACCAGGTTAACGACTTCAAAGGGTCTCTCATCCGGAGGTATCGGGTGTATTTCACCGGGCTGTCGACCTGCGACCGTCTTCATTGTATACACTACCTTATGTGTTGGCGGACGTAGCGGCAGAAGACTGGAAAGTAGTAGTTGTGCTCCATATTCTTTACGGTTCTTTCCAAATCAAAGTGACCTCCCACATCGTGATAGCAAATAGTCAGGCTCTTGCGCAGTGAACGTGGTACGATATATCTTAAATACTGACCCACTTGTTTATAGAGGATGCCTTTATATAGTTCACAGTTCGGAGCTTCTCCTTTCTTGCGTTTAATTCTTTGATCTTCACTCCTCCTCAGGATTTCCCACTTCCTACATAGATCGGCGTCAGCATATTGAAACATCACAATTTAATATTCCGTGGACATCGCTGTGTGCATCAACTTGCATCAATTTGTTCTTCTTCGGATTCCTGAAAAGGGGCTGGGTTCAGTTCGTACACACGTACTAACTTTTCTCCAGGGCGATGCAAGCGTAAGCGATTTACCGCCCAGATTATGGCTCTCAGTTCCAATTTGCTCGAGTGGTAATTTTTCTAAAAATCACTGGTTTGTCCACTCACTACGTAAACCAGGTGTAGCCTAGTGTCATCTCGACGTTGTTACTACAACGTGTAGATCGCATTCCTGCCAAGCCTTTCCAGCTTGCATCCGAATGAAGCTCAGTCGACCTCTGTAGTTCTGTGCATCTCGTCTTCTGCGTCTGGTTCAATCATTCCCAAATGATCGTTAGTGGGCTCAATTTCGTTTTCGTCAAGTTGATGATTCTTTTCCACTATAATTGGACATTCGTTTTTAGTAGGTCAAACAATGGTCCGGCTCTCTCCATTGGTATATGTCGACGAAAAAATGCAACCATTCCCAAAAATCTTCTCACTTCAGTTGTGTTTCCTGGCCAGGGAAAATTCCAAAATCGCTTGTAACTTTGGTTCACCTGGTTAGGTAATAAGTCTCTCTTTCAGGTCTTTCCAACTTTTCCCAGGAATCAGGATATCGTCCAAATAAAAAAGTATTATGTTACCTTGAAGCGGTCAAAGTAACATCTGCATGAGCTTTGAGAAATAGAATGGGGCATTAGTTAGCCCAAATGTCATCCTTGTAAACTCAGCAGTATTCGTTGGCGTAATCATTGCCTTCTTATGGTGGCTCTCTTCATCCGGAGGAATTTGCATATATCCATGCGTTGAATCCAGGGTGATAAATAAGGTACTGCCACTCAGTAATGACAGGTGATCATCGGTATTTGGTAAGGGGAAGTTCATCCGTTCCGTTTGCATGTTCAACTTGCGATAATGAATAACCAATCGCAGTTCACAATTCTTCTTTCATACCAGTAGGAGAGGTCTAGCGTATGGTGAATTGGTTTTGACAACCAATTCTGCCTTCTTGTATGTGTAAAGGTTTCCTCAATCTCCTTACGCTCCTTGTCACTGGCTCGATGAGGACGACAATAAATCGGTTCGCTTCCAGACTTCTCGGTAATTTTCTCAACTTCCTCTTTGGGACGATTGTTTCCTATACGAATTTTGGATAGCTTCACGGCTAGTCTATCTTGTGGTTTCTTGATTTCCTGTATATTAAAAATTTCTTAGCGTTCCAATTTACTCGTGTTTTTTTTCAATATATCCTAAATTGTAAATGGCTAGGCAAAATTCTTTGTTGGAACTAATTGCTAGAAGATCTTGAGAATCGTCTTGTACTATGTGTATAGGTACCTTCTAAGCTCTCACTTCATCCACCGAAACTGGAGCTTCTATAAATCCTGGGGACGTCATACGAAAATGACCTTGCCCAAAACTTTTCAGTTCCAGTGTTTCTTGAATTATTTCGTACCCTCCAGTTACGGCCGATGTTTCATTTATCGTGCACTTACAGCTGCCAGCATCATTGAGTTAATTCCATGGAATTCCATCCATCTATACCTCTTTAATATATTTTATTGTCGAATTGTTCACTTGGTCGTAGACCTTTGCTATGTCACTGGAATTTCGAATTCTTTCTCTTCGTTGCAGACTCAATTGATCCTGTTTTTGAATATCATGGATTAACCCCTCCAAATGTTGATGGTTTGTCGTTGCCAACATCGATACTGTGTCTCTTGAACACAGTCCAAACAATAGTTATTCCTTAGTCTCTTTAAGATCTATTCCTATCTCGCGACACAACCGTGTGTTCTCCATATAGTGGGCAATTATTGATTCATTTTTATTTAGAACTTTTTTTTATTCTTGGCCACTTTGTTGAAAGTCCTTCCGCTCTGATAAACATTTTCTTAAATGCTTTTTGGAATCCTTTCTAATCCTTGATTTCTTTCGACCGCATTCTAAGCCAGTTCAGGGCTGCTCCTCGAAGATGAGCCCGAACCGCCTTTAACATGAAACTCTCCTGCCATTTGTGAAACTTCGCCATTATCGATCCACTCTTGTTCTCATATGCCACCTTTATCTCCATCACAGACTTCAATAGCCTTAGTCAAATTGACCATAATATGGAAGGAATCCTCACGTGCATTCGTTTTTCCACAGCTCATTGCTGGAGTGAACTCGCGCAATCCCAATCTTTCTATTACACGTTCAAAAGCCTCATCACAATAATGATTTTCCTCAAAAATGTTATCCAACATCACATCAAGAGCTTCTGCTCCAAATCCACCATGAGGGGTGCCTGCAGCGTTAGCGCCACCTTCGCTTTAAATGTCTCTATCTTAATTTGGTTAACGATCGGTATCTCGATAACAGTATCTATTGTCTCCCGAATGATTTGATTCTCGATCCATTTCGTACATATCGAAATTTACGTAATTTGCTTGGTGTCCGCAATTTCTTTGATTCCCAAACTGTCGTTGATTTTCGAAACGACCCTGATTATCGTAATATTCATGACGTTCTCGTTTTTCTTGATTTCAGTAATTCTCGAAATTTCTTTGATTATCATAATTTCCGAAGTTACAATGCGTGTTAAGTATTCGTTCACGTTCATACACAGTTCTCTGAATCTCGCTATTCTCGATTTTTCGCTGTTTACGTTCGAGCACATGCATTTGTATTAATTTCACCCGCATTTCCAGCTTAAATCACGCCCGGGACTAAACGAATATAATGTCGCGAAATTCCGAGTTGACTAGCGACAGATCGATTATTTGGATTTACGCGCAGCATTGTATTTTGATTTCGACCGAAACCCCCTCGCAATAAGTTAGGTACTCTTTATGACACTTCGTTATGCATATCCGACTATATCCGATTCACTCTAGCACCAGCAGGCGCTTCAGCTAAGAAGGACGGTGGACTTTTCTGTTGCAGCGAAAACAACTTCAAAAAGGCCGTTTTTAACAGTATTTCCTAAACGCAAGTTTTATTCTGATCGGAAAATTTCCTTTTTCTATGTACAGTACGTGGCTTGAAAATCAATTTGTATTTTTTCCGAAATTTCTCGGTCCAATAGGTGCTGAGATATCTACCTGTAAATATGTAAATGTTAGCACCTATTGAGAGATGATCGCGATTTCAGGACAAGGAGGAACATTAACATGCAAGTTCCTCATAAGACTCACGATCAGGCTGAAATGGATGCCTCCCTTCGTGAAGATATTTCGCAAGAGTCCGACCTCTGGACCATCAATTGCTCAGTTTATAGTGCTGCGAAAGCTTTGTCTCGTTCAAATCGAAGGCTAAAACCGACGATGAATCAAAATGAACAACGTCACCTTCCAGAGGGGCGTTTTTCAGGGCGATACAATGAGCCCTTTGCTTTTTTGCATCACACTTCTGCCTCTATCTCTCGCACTACGAAATTCTTCTGGATACCTCTGTGGCGACACTAATCAGCGCGATTATAAGGTCACTCGTGTATTTCATATGGATGACCGGAAGATCTATGCCTCTGGTAAAAGCAAACTTCAAACTGCTATAAATATCGTCGAAAAGTACACAGAAGAGATTCGGATGGACTTTGGACGTCTTCTCCATTCTTTTGAATTCTCTTGTTTATCTGAGTTCTTCTAAATTATTTGAATTTTAATGAATACTATACATTTTCCATTATTCTTTAAATTTTTTTGAACTTTTTGAACTCTGGATTCTTTGAATTCTCGTGATACCACTTAATTCTATTAATTTTGTTAATTGTTTAGATTTTGCTTGAATACAAATTGAATTATTTTGAATTCTCTGAATTCCTTGAATTTCTTAATTCAGAAGAACTTCAGAATTGCTAGTGGTAATCTGAAATGAGGTCCGATCAATGACCAATTGAATGATTAGTAATCAACATTAGTAATTCAATCGTATCTCACTGGTACACTCGCATGTGCCAAAAATTATTAAATAATTTTTTTATGATATATTTTCAACTGCGAACACAGCACTGATGAAGAAATATTGACGACGCCCTTACAAATAAGATTTCATATAGTGTAATTAGTTTTCACTAATGAAAGAACTTAATTAAGAGCGACGTCAATTAGGACTGGATCGTTCATAAATTGTGCACGCATATATCAAAAATTTCCAAAATATTTTTATTGGGTGGAATTTTCTTCTGCGTAAAAGATCCTAGTCGACTAAGTTCGACGGCGTTCTTAATTAAGGATATTAATCAGTAAAATCTAATTATAGTTAATTGAATGCTATTGGTAAGAGCGTCGTCAACATTTCTTCATAGTGGGTACGTTCGCAGTTAACAATGCACCCACAAAAAAATTAATTTGTAATTTTTGGCCAGTGTACCACTGAGATACGATTACATTACTGATGTCAATGACTATTCCTCTCAATTTCAAACAATTGAAAAAATTAAAAGAATTGAGTGATTTCTCAAATTTTCAGAGAATTCAGAGGAATTCCAAAAGTTAACAAAAATTCAAGGAATCATGGACAATTCATAGTATTCATTATAATTCATATAATTATAAATTTACTGTTTCATTTGATAGTAGTAAACCAGTTGACAAAACTTGATGAGCTTAGAAATCGCTGAAAAGAAAGTTAAAAATCCATTTTTCAGGAAATATATAGATCTTCAAAAGGTTTGATGGAATTCAGAATAAGTCAAGGTATATCCTTGATATTGCAAGAGAATTAAAAAATCTTCAAAATAATTCAAAAGATTACAAGTGAATTCTAAGAAATGCACAGAATTCTGTATTTAGCCTTCATTTTCTTCTTTTTTGATGCACCGAATTTCGGTGAGCCAATATTTTATCGCCAACATGTTTAAGGAAAAGAATTAATTATTTAAAAAGTTACTTTACAGTTTGATTAAACTCAAGCCCACCCGATTTAAACAGACACACATTTATAATCTCATTTGTTTCTTTTGAAACCATTTTTTTTCTTTCTTTCTCATGGCTGTGAGATCGGTGGCCACAGAGCACGACGAAATCACAACGACAGCCCGGCGAAACCCTCATGTGTCTTGAAGACATAACGCGATCCAAGGATGATAGCTTTCTGCATCCATCTCGCAAGTGCCTTGGCATATTTTTGGCACGCGGGTATGGCTTTAAGGTTACGAACCAGTGATAGTTTCGCACTTCCGAGACCACCGATCACAAGGGTAATTACTTTAACCGAATATTTTAGGTACAGTCGCTGCAGCTGACTTTCATGGTTTTGTTACCTCTCCTCCTTTTCCTTTTTCTTGGCAGTGATATTGAAGTCGGCCGGAGCCGAGAATTCGATCACGAATATAGTTCGCAATGGAGACTGCTGCCCAAAAACCGTAATTCCAGAAAATTTTGCACTTCTCGTTTTAGACAATTCACTCTATCTCCCTTCAAGTGTTCGGCTGGGCAGGGTCGCCGCCAACACCGTACGAGCGACAAAGATCGTTACAAAGCAATCTCAGGGCCGCATTAGGTCTGTAGAGATACGTTGTTTCCGCGTGGGTGGGACACCCGGATAGTATGTATTCTAGCTACTCAGCGTGTACGTGACACGGTCTGCACCTTTCGCTGGGAACTTCTTGACATAAAATACGGTCACGGTATACATACTAAGGTGGAAATGACACCGTAGTGGCATGCGCAAATAAAACCCTTTGTACCTGAATTAAGTCCTGATGTTCTGAGGAAAACAAAAGTTTGCTCCTTCGACAAGGACTGATTTTATACATTTCTGTGAAAGATTCCGTGCATTTTCTCATCAAGTAACTGTTGACGGAATTTTTCAACCTCTGCTTTCTTTACTTCGGCTTTTAGAAGTAAAGCATCTAGATGGAGTAATGCACTTTCCTGACTTCTTATGTTAAAAGTCAGGCCAAGGGTCTCGGCCGCCTCCTCCGCGGCTTTGTAAAGAAACGCTCCTTCCCCAATCGTCTCGTGTTTCCTGACCATTTTTAGAAGAGAATCTCTACCATTTGCAGCGATGTAAGCTGTACTTAGAACAATTCGTTTATGAAGACATTTCAGAGTCAGAAGTCCGCGTCCGCCTTGACGGCGTTGATTGTTGTTCGTCCATCAAGCCACCCCAAACGAGTAAAGTAGAACCGGAACAGTAAGCATCTTAGTCGCCGATACTTTGTTCAACGCCGACAGATTTGAGGACCAAATATGTCGAACAAGATGCTTGTTATCTGCTTCGGAGAGACTCCTTCACTGATGTTATGTCCTGATTGCAGCTTCAAGGCACGCCCTGGTATGTATAGGTCCCTCTAGTGTCCAGATGTCTAATAAAACTTATATCATGTCATCGGAATGCCAGTAATCTGTCATTTCTGCAGATTAATCTTGGCACACTTATCCAATCCAAAGTCCATACCAATCTCTCCTGTGTACTTCTTGACGATATTTAAAGCAAGTTGAAGTTTGCTTGCACCAGAAGCATAGATCTTCAGGTCACCCATATAAAATACATGAGTGACCTTATGTTCGCGATGATCTGTTTCGCCGCAGAGGTATCACAGAGAATTGCGTGGTGCACGAGATAGAGGCAGAAGTGTGATGCAAAAGAGCAGTGAGCTCATAGTATCGCCCTGAAAGACGCCTCTCTGGAAGGTGACGTTGTTCGTTGTCACACGATAATTTCCAGATGAGATAGTAAATCTAGTTTTCCAAAGGGACATCAATCTCTCTATGTATCTCATTATGTGTGGATGAACCCTCAAGCTTTCCAACAGACAGATGATAAGTCTAAGAGAGGTTGAATCGAAAGCTTTCCGGTAGTCATTCCAGGCCAGTAATTCTCTGGGTTGGACAAGTAGCCTTTTTTGGGTAGGAGTAAAGGTCGTCCTAACATCAGCCACTGTGGAATGGGCGTTTCCGACTTGAAATATGAGGTGAATATGCGGGCCAGATGTTGGCGTGTCGAAGTACACTTCTTCCACCATAAGTTCTTAATACCATCTGGTCCTGCAGCGGAAAAGTTTTTTGTGCCCCGAAGTGCGTTTTTCACCTTTCGGCAGTAATTATTGGACATTCCTCCTCAAATGTTATGAGGTCGTCGCAAAACTCCTTGAAGCGGATGATATTATCAGTATCTTCTTTCAACTCCAGTGTCGTCGGAATCTTGTATACCTCTCACCAAAAAGTCTCTACCTCGTTGGGCTTGGGTGGATTTTTGACAGAAATAGGGAGATCGTTGAAGAGGCGCTATGGGTTAGCGAGAAACTGTTGATTCTCTCTGACCCATGTCTCCTTCTTCTGTTTTCTCCTCCTTGCGTCCGATAACACCCGTATTTTGTCAAAAATATGCTGCTTGATTGTCATCAGCTTTTACTTGTTCAGTGTGTGATGGTAAATCCTCAGTTCTTAGGCGAATTTTGCGAGCCCTTTGCGTGAAGGGTCTACCAGATGTTATGTAGTCCATCCAGTCTTAGCATTCAGTTGATGCAAGCGTCTTTTGGTCTTTTAAACCATCGTCGGTTTTAGCCTTCGATTTGAATCAGTCAAAGCTCTCGCAGCACCATAAACTGAACAATTAATGGTCCAGAGGTCGGACTCTTCTGAGATATCCTCACGAATGGAGGTTTCCATTTCAGCCAGATCTTGGGTTTCAGGAGGACCCTGAATATTAATGTTCCTCCTTGTCCTAAAATCGCGATCAATTCTTAGGAGGTGCCTGAATTCGCAATTGGTCTTCTTCTTCTTTGGCCCCCGCTGTGGGGAGAATATAAAGCCTTAAGTCTGGAGAGAGTCACTCCGATGCTGTAAAAAGCATCAACTTATCTGGTCACATCTAGTAGGTTAGGGTAATCCAAATACGACGGCCCAGCCAGCAATCGAAACTGCGCACTGGCGCTATTCCTTAGTGGTCACTCATTTAACGTTAAGCTCGGGAAATAAGACTCTGCTTAATTTTTTTTTATTATTATTTATTTTTTTTTATATAAGTAAGTTGCAATCTCTCAGAAAACGTGCTATTAGGGATGTTGTATGACTGGATGGATTGTATAGTATAGATTCGATATTGTAAGGAGGAAATTTCTTTTTCCTAATAAGGGATTTCTGTAAGGAATTTAGTTGCTCTGTAAAGCGAGGACATGATCAAACCACATGGTTAATATCCTCATCTACTTCACCACAAAAGAGGCATTCGCTAGCTATTGTAACGATATCTCTTCTCTTTGCTTACAGTTTAGTGAACCATGACTGTCTTGTTTCTAGGTAGTAATTATCAAAGTAAAAGCATTCTCATGTGCAGTTTGATAAAGATCTGTGTGAGGGATTAAATAATGAAGGTCTGCTTCCGTGGCACCTGCTTCGGCTAAATTGTCAGCCACTTCGTTGCCCTGAATACCTTTATGTGCAGGAATCCAATCAAGTTCTAAAATAACTTCTCTGTTTTTAGCAATGTATAATAAATTACTTTTGTATATCAAAATATATATCACTGTGATATATATCACTGTGATATATCTGTGATATAGCAGTGATATATCTGTGATATAGCAGTGATATATCAAAATATATCACTGCCTCTGCAGTGAAAATAGAAGCTTCTGGGAAGATTTTATATTGCATATATATACGTCAAGTTGAGGGGAGGAAATTGCGAGACCTACGGATTTGTCTGATGCTTTGGAACCATCCGTGAAGAAAAACGTTCTGACATTCATTCATTTCGAAAAGATATTTTTAAAATCATTATCAGGAGATCGGCTCTGTTGAAGTGATTTATCAGTCTGTAGATCTGTAGGGAAGTTAGAGAATTAAATTGTATAGTCAAAAACGTAGTTAATTGGTGTAGCAGAACGGTAGATTAGGGGTTGATAATCCTTCCCTCCAACTTTATGTTTATATGATATATATGATTTTAAAAGAAGGAAACCTTTCCTAATGTTAAAATGAACTTGGGTTTGCGAAGAATAATTATACAGCTTTTTTAAGAGCTCATGTACAGGACGACCGAACTTAGAGAAGGATCTGATGAGGAATCTGTCTGTGACCAGAAAAAATCTGTTAAATAGAGAGAATTCTTTTAATTCTGCCTGCATGACATCAATTGGCCTTGATATTTTGTAACCTAGTATTATTCTAAGAAACTCATTGTGAAGAACACCTAACTTTTCATACCAGCTATCAGCAAAGATGGACAATGCATGGCATCCATATTCCATAGGACTACGAGCCAACGAGATTAACAAAACCCTTAAAGTTTTTGGGTTACATCCTCACCAAATACCTCTCAAGCATTTCAGGATATTAATTACTTTGCTTCCTCTATCAATTAATTTGTAGAATTGTAAGTCCCATTGGAGGTTATACTGGAAAACTATTCCTAAGAATAAAGATTCAGAACTTGGATGAATAAAGATATTGTCGAGAGTCATTTGGATGTTATTAGGTATGTATTTAGAGTTTGAAAATATAACCAATTTAGATTAAGTAGGTGATATGCATAAACCTCTCCTTTTTAGATATGAATTTAAAAGATTTACACTGTACTGGAATATTTGAACGCACTGGTCCAGGAAATTGGAAGTAACATAGAGAGCTATGTCATCTGCATATTCAAGTATTTTACATAAATGGTGTAATACTATATGTAAACCTAGGTTGTAAATTGTGTATAAAATTGGGCTTGAAATGCAACCTTGTGGAACTTGCTTCTTTGTTGTGAGGTTGCAAATGAATCTACAAATTTGGTTTGTTATTCCGAATTGTATCATGTAATGAACCAAAATTTCCGGTAAAACATCATTGAAGGCTCTATTAATGTCTAAGAAAAGGCAGGCCGTGTAAGAGTTTGTTACGAAAGTTGTATGTAGTTCTGTGGGAAGTATGGCTAAGCTGTCAGCCTCACTAAAGCAAGTTTTTACATTAGTTTGAGAAAAGATGAAGCTAGAGGAACTGGTCTAAATTTGCCGGTTGAGGACTTGGGTGGTAGGAAAATAAGAAAGTTTTTCCAAGGGGCGGGGAAGAGACGTTCATCCAGAATATGATTGTGAATCAAAAGCAAACATCTGAGAGAGTTTGTAGGTAGATTTTGAATAACCGCGAAGCTAATTTTATCTAATCCTGGAGAAGATTTTGCCTGTGAGTTTTTCAAGGCCAAATTGAAGTCCTCCATCTGAAAGGGGGAATCGAAAATGTCCGTATTTAAAACGCCGTTAGAGCGTTCCAAAATTGTATATGTCTGACTATAAATGAAGTCTGGTAATTGTGGTAAATCTACATTAATATCTTTGGCACTATTGACAAGCTGTTTTATACAATTTTCCATTTGAGCGATAACCTCAAGATTTTGAGGACTAGTGGTGGGAGATGGTGGAAAGAGTTTCCTGTGTTTGAACCCATTGGTCTTTGACTAGACACTCGTTAGAGGAGTTTCGAATGTAAGTGATTCGAAGTATGAATAAAAGCTATTTTTCTTTATTATTTTGAGTGTTTCATAGCATAAGCATCGTAACGCTTTTGCTCGATGAAATTGTCGCAAGTGGACGTGGCCAAATACTTCTTTTGTTTAGCTAATCTAATTTTAACAATTCTATCACATTCCTTTTTCCACCAAGGCGGATAACAAGGATTGGTTCTAATTCGATAGGGTTTTTTGTCTATATTCGTACCAGCTTTATGAAGTGCATTATCGATGCCCTTAAATAGGTCGTAATACGCCTCTAGAATGCTAGCCGAATCAGTAAGTTGTAGAGGAATGCCATGATTTCATTTAGAAAGTTCTTCTCTGACAACACTCCACCTGACTTTTTTAAAATTATATTCATGTGAAAAGAATTGATAATAGGGACAAGGTGTAATTATATCAATTATTATTGGAAAGTGGTCGTTACTCATTTTGTCAGTGAAGGTGTTCCATGAATATCGCGTGTTAAGAGTGTTGGATACTATGGAAGGGATGTTGTAATTAAATTGTTGTACATGATAAAAGAGATTGTTTCCTACCGGGCACAAACGATCGCTCCCCAAAGAACTCATCCTATTTAATGTCTTGGATGTTCGCGCGAGTATTTCTATAGATGTTTATTATGCATAATGGACCAAGATCTGTAGGAATGGAAATAGCTAAAGTATCCAGCTTATCTTCGATTAAATAAACATTCATGATAATAAAGGGAATATCATTTCTATCTGCAGTGAGTATACCTCCTCCTATTCTGTTCTTGCGTTCTTTCGAATTAAACTAAAATTTTCATGTTGAAAGTAGGACTTGTGTCTTAACCGGGTCTCACTGAGGAGAATTATGTCATAGTTGTGAATTATTTCATCTAAACATCCTTTTTCATTGTAGATGCTTCTACAATTCCTTTGGGAAATTCTGAGTTTAGATATTTTTGTCAATATTTTGTTAATAGATGAGTAGGTGTAGTACTGAAGGTATGTTAGAAAGTAGTTAATTACTCGCCTTTGTTTGCGTTGGTGAAGTGGATGATGCACTAGATGTAGTAGCAGAAGTGGAGACAGACAAAGATGTTTGAGGTAGACCGAGAGTGAATAGTAATGGTTCAAATTGAGTGACAAACTGTGCCAAGAAGGAAAGCACCTGAGTTGAAGTTTGCGAAAATTGTTAAGAGAAGGCATTTAAACTAGGGTTTTCAAGTGGGTTGGAAGCTATAAACACATTGTCGAGCTAGTGGGATTCTAAGCTTGATGCTCGGTTTTGAAGTAGCATGTGTGTAGGAAAATGCTCCTGAAGAAGTGGGCCCTACACTTATACCAAGGGGACAGTCCAGATCGACGTCACCTAATTGAGTAAAACTAGAGTAATTGAGATGAGATGGGAGGGAAGGGAAGGATGAGCAGCGGGTTTCGTCAAAGAATGAAGATCAAGTGGTTGATTATTTGAAAAAGCCATTTTCTATTGTGCATAGTAGAGTTTAGAGGCCTTGGGTTCTTACACTGAGAGGCCACGTGGCCATAGCGAGAACAAGAGTAACACATTTTCACTGGGGTGATACATGTATCAACCCTGACACGAACTTGGAAAATGAATACATATTCCTAAATTTCTTGCCCCTCAAAAGTGATTGCAACAGTTGGGAGGTCACGAATCTGATCATCCCTTCTTTGTGTGAAGCAGCGCACTTCTAGAATTGAGTAACCATTGCTCGTATGAGCAAAGTTTTTGATTTCCCCTGAGGATATGTCAGTGAGTACTTTCCTTATAATACCTTGTCGGGCGACTGTGTAGTTAGGAATAAATGCATTAAATTTATACTTACCTAGGATGTGATTATTAAGAACGTTTTTGTTCGCATCTGAACCAGATTTGCACTCAACAGAGGCCCTGTTTTTATTGTCCTTGTGAACATGTTTCATCATATCAGGAAAGGTTTTATGTAAAATACTACCAACGGACAGTGGGTGAAGCGTTTCTTGTGAGGATCGGATAGTCACAAAATAAGGGCCTTTGTTATTGGAAGTGTACTTGTTATTTGGAACATCTTTGTGGATGTTAGCAGGCTGCTTATTTCCATCGCACAAAACTCTAATTTTATCGATGTGGGACTCATTATGAGAACCATGTGGCAGGTAACGACCTCTTTTCCTAGAAGGTTTATCTATTTTTAAGTTTGGATCGTGTGTGTTGCAAGAAGCGGTTTCATCGACATTCGTTAAAGAATCTACTGAGGACATTTTAATGATTTCTGAGTTTAACTCACCATTCATCCCTTCATTATCGGATTCATCTCCATTAGGCATTGTTGTGATCGCATGACCACGCAGGTCAGCGACTCACAAAGGTTCCTTACCTACTTAACTGTTTTGCGACTGGACAAAGTTGTGTTTAGGATATACAGATGAACTAAATCCTTATTTTGTGGTTTTAGGGCCAACCACCTGCCTCAAAACGCAAATATACTTGAAAGGTATTGCGAGAAAACACAGCGCGATATACAGGGTGTTTTTTTTTTAACTTGAGACAACGAAATATCTCAAAAAATACGCATCCTACGGAAAAAATTCTGGAATAAAAACTTTTTATTTTCGAGGGGGAAAAAAGATTTGCTAAAATTTACCCCACCCCCACCCCCACAGGAGGCAGGGGTGGGGGTAACTTTGTAATTTCAAATGGCAACCCCAATTTTTTATCACAGATTCAGATTCTCCTTTACGAAATACGTAAGTTTTATTCGGAAAATTTGTTTTGATTCGCGATAGATGGCGCTGCAATTGCGAAAAATGAAATTGTTGACACTACTTTTAGCTCTACCCAGGAATAACGACGCGGACGTAGTAGTTGTCCATTCCCTTCGGGGTGATTAATTTCGATGAGTCCCCTTGCCTCTCACCATCCATCGGGGTGCTTGAACTTTTGGCAACGGGACAATAAAAGTGATAAAACTGTCGAAAACCATTCCCGAATGCAGTTGGTTGACGACAGTCGATTTTGGATGTAGACATTACATATCATCGAGTCTCCACTGTCTACAATCCTTGACGTCATTCCGGCCGAGCGATAACCGCGTCTGTCCATGCTTAACGTTTATTCATTAGGAAGGTTGATTGTGTTCATTTGATTTGGGTGTGTTGGTTGTTTTCGTTTGGGTTATTGTTGTTGGTCGCGTTCGTTTCAGTTGGCTTGGGTGTCGTTGTATTTCCTCATTACCTTACTTCATTACTTTTACAATGGAAATTCTATCTCAGCAACAGAAGATTGAAATGATTCTCATTTATGGAGAAAGTGGCAGGAATATCAATGATGCTATCACGCTTTCCCGAAAGTGTTCCTTCACGCGCTTCTTTTTACCGGGTTGTCCGAAACTTCATCACTGACGGAAGTGTACAACCGAAAAAAAGGAAGCGTCAAGTAACAGTTACTGGAGTTGATAATGAAATTGCAATTTTAGCTGCAGTCACTTATGACCCTCATGTTAGTACTCGACAACTAAGCCGCGATTCCGGAATGTCTCTATCCAGTGTTTGGAAGGTATTAAAACGTAATAATTATCATCCGTATCATATTTCACTGCATCAAGAACTTCATGGCAATGATTTTCAGAACCGAGTGACATTTTGTCAATGGGCGGTTCAGCAGATAAAAGGAAACCCGAATTTCTTTTTTCTAGTACTCTTCACAGACGAGTCGTCTTTCACAAACCATGGTAACATTAATCGGCACAACATGCATTATTGGAGTGTAGAAAATCCACATTGGTTGTGTGAAGTTGAGCATCAGCGTCCATGGTCCGTGAACGTTTGGTGTGGAATAATTGGAGATCAACTTATCAGTCCGTATTTTATTGATGGAAATTTGAACGGTGAAAAATATCGTAACTTTTTAGAAAATTAACTTCCAATATTGCTGGAAGACCTAAGCTTGGAAGTGCGACACAACATGTGGTTTCAACGTGACGGTTGTCCAGCACATTATGCGGCAATCGCGAGGGAAGTACTCAATCGCGAATTCAATGGACGATGGATCGGTAGAGGAGGTCCAGTAATTGGAGGTCCAGTAAAGTGCATCGAAGTGCGAGGACACCATTTTGAGCACTTATTGTAAAATAATTAATCGAAATCAAGCATCCCTGTGGTGAGAGGCAAGGGGACTCACAGAAATCAAGCACCCCGCTGGATGGTGAGAGGCAAGGGGACTCACCGAAATTAAGCACCCCGAAGGGAATAGACAACTACTACGTCCGCGTCGTTATTCCTGGGTAGAGCTAAAAGTAGTGTCAACAATTTCATTTTTCGCAATTGCAGCGCCATCTATCGCGAATCGAAACAAATTTTCCGAATAAAACTTACGTATTTCGTAAAGGAGAATCTGAATCTGTGATAAAAAATTGGGGTTGCCATTTGAAATTACAAAGTTACCCCCACCCCTGCCTCCTGTGGGGGTGGGGGTGGGGTAAATTTTAGCAAAT
>CAKNYM010016057.1:0-27892 GCA_932195095.1 Andricus curvator | reverse complement strand
AGAAAGCCGAGCGAGGACCGCTAAAAACCAGACTCACTTCGTACATTCTTAAACTCATAATAAATGATACAGATATGAATCGCTATTTTCAACACTCCCACTCGATGAATATCTGTATAAATATGTTTCTCTTAACTTCTAATTCCGCTTTGATAAATCAAACATTGGAACTTTTGCTTACACAAAGCTTTTGTAAGTGGATCTGCTAATTGTTCGCTTGTTTTAACATACGTTACATTTATTTCACCTACTCTTTGTTTCTCAGAGGTAAAATGATATTGAGTATCAATATGCTTGGACCGCTTAGAAGAAGCTGGATTCTTTACTAATACTATAGCAGCTTGATTATCACAATAAACAGTTGTAGGCAGATTTTGAGTACAATTTAATTCAGTGAGAATACGCCGCAGCCAAACAACTTCTTTAGTTACAGAACATAAAGCTATGAATTCAGCTTCTGTCGATGAAGTAGCAACGGTGCATTGTTTCTTTGACAACCAGGCCACAGGACCATCATTTAAAAGACAAATCCACCCGGTGGTACTTTTTCGCGTATCTAAATCACCTGCCCAATCAGAATCACAATATGCTTTTAAAACATTGTCTCCTGATGTATCCCCAAAAACAATACCATGATTTAAAGTGCCTTTCAAATATTTCAGTACTCGGTTCACTCCGTTCCAATGACTTGAATTTGGATTTTCTGCAAACTGACTCAAAACACTAATTATAAAAGCTAAATCAGGTCTTGTCGTTACCATTAAAAACATAAGTGAACCAATTGCCTCTCTGTAAGGAAATAATTCCTCTTTTTCTACGTTTAAATCATCCTTTCTTGTAAATTTAATACTAGGATCAGCTGGAATAGAAAGCGGAGTACAATCAACATGGTTAAACCTAATTAGAATCTTTTCCACATAAGCACTTTGATACAACTTTAAAGTTTTAACATTCCTATCTCTCTCTATTTGTATTCCGACAAAACACTCAGCTTTTGAACATTTGATTTTAAACATGCGACCAAGTTCAGACAACAAATCATTCATTTTTGCTACATCATTACAACAAACGATTCCGTCATCCCCATATAAAATCAAATACAAAGTTACCTTTTTATTTATCAAATAATACAAACAGGAATCTGCATTTGATTGAACTAATCCATACTCACTTAGAAATTCCGTTATCTTTTTATTACATTGCCTTGGGGCTTGTTTCAGTCCATACAAACTTTTCTTGAGTTGACAAACGCGATTATCTATCTCGAATCCAGACGGTTGTTCCATATAAATTCTCTCCTCCAAGTCTCCATACAAGAACGCAGTTTTGACGTCGAACTGAGTCATTTCCAAATCTTCCGCAGTAGCAACTGAGAGCACCAACCTTATAGTGCCATACTTCACAACAGGAGCGAAGGTTTCCTTGAAATCAATCCCTTCCTTTTGCGCGAAGCCTCGAACGACAAGTCGAGCTTTGAACTTGTCAATTGTTCCATCCGATTTGTATTTCTTTCTGAAGATCCACCGATTTGAAATAATATTTTCATTTTCAGGTCTGGGAACCAAAACCCACGTTTCATTTTCTTTCAGAGACTCCAATTCTTCGTTGATGGCTTGCTTCCACTGATTTGAATTTTCAGAATCTAATGCTTCTTGTACAGTTTGTGGTTCACAAATAGCAAAAAGTGCCTCTGCTATTTCAGAACCAGTTTTATAAACTTCTGATGTTAAAGATGTGGTTTTATTTCGTAGAAGATAAGGATCTCTTGGTATCGACAGACGCGGATTATTCGTCTTCTTCGTTTCTTCTTGTGTCAATCCGTCCTTTGACCTCCCACTAGCTGTTGTATCTTCTACATTCTCTTCTTCTTGTTGATTCGTGATGATCACATGAGGAGGCTCAGTTTTCAGCTTTTCATCAAAAATTACATCCCTTCGAATGTAGCACTTTCTTGCAGCTGGATCATAGACACGGTAGGCTTTGCTTCCTTCATTATAACCTACCATCAAACACTTCACAGAATTCTCCTCCCACTTGGTTCTTTGATCTTTCGTAACATGTGCGTAACACCTACTGCCAAAAATTTTCAGGTGTCCTACTGACGGCTTTACACCAAACCACTCTTCATATGGTGTGAGCCCATTCAGTGTTTCCGTAGCTGTTCGATTTTTGACATAAACAGCCGTTGCAGTAGCTTCAGCCCACAAATATAGGGGCAAATTTCTTGCATGTATCATAGATTTTGCAGATTCTACAATCGTCCTGTTTTGTCTTTCAATAAATCCATTCTGTTCCGGTGCCCTTGGAGTAGTTGTTTCGTGCTTTATTCCCTTAGATAGCAAAAATTCTTTAACAGCTGCATTGCAGAATTCCGTTCCACAATCAGTTCTCAATCTTTTTATATAGTGTCCATCAGCTTGAACGTCAGAATAAAATTCCTTCAAACACTTCTTCCTTTTTATCTGTCAGAAAATAGACAAAACAGTACCTTGAAAAATCATCCTTCAGCAACAAGAAATAATTTGATCCTCCAATCGAAGGCTGGCTCATTTTCCCGCAAAGATCGGCATGAAAAATCTCTCCAGGTCGTGTAGCACGAACGGCATCCCCTTTCGGAAATTTTCTTCGGTGTTGCTTGCCCAATACACATCCCTCGCAAAATGGATCTTGTTCCACAGTATCGTCCATTTTTAAATTCTTTACCGTAGAATTCTTTGACATGTATCGCAGAGTTTTAAAATTGGCGTGGCCTAGCCTTTCATGCCATTTTACAAAGGTTTCTGCTTCAACCAAATTGGTTTCAGCTGCTCCCACTGGTTTAAAATTCATTTTGTAAAGTCTTTTATTGTGTCTCGTCCCATCAACTATCAGTCGATTATTTTTATAAAAAGAAACATTTTGACCTCCTTCTTTGAAAATAATTTCCATACCTTTTTCCGATGAACGTCCTATTGAAAGTAAATTTTTTTTGATATGTGGCACGTACAAAACACCTCCAATCGTGTGTTTCGTGTGAGTTCCAGAGTCATTTTGCACTTCAACCTCAATGTCACCTTTTCCTTTCACACAGAAAGAATTACCATCTCCCACTAACACAGAATATTCATTATTTGAAAATTCCTTCAAATTTTTGAACCACTCTTTTCTGAACGACATATGCTCAGTTGCACCTGAATCAGCAAACCATATGTCTTCATTCACTTGAGCCAATAAAGTTTCGGCGTTGAACAATTCAGCCGAACTTCCAGAACCTTTTTGAGAATCTTGATCCTTAGTCTTTTGAGCCACCAAAGATTCACTTTTGTTATTAGCCTTTTTCTTAATGCGACAATCACGTGCCCAATGACCAGGCTTCTTACAGTAGTGACACGAGCCTTTTCTTTTTGTGGAGCTTCCTTTCTGATCAGTTTGTTTTCCTTTTGCGTAGAATGCTTCGTCTTTTACCTCTTTTGATAAATTCAACTCTCGCATCTTCAGCAGGCACTCTTCGTTGACTAAATGATCTGTCAATTTTTGAACGGTTTGATCAGTACTAGGAACAGCGTACCAGGCTGTACGCACATTATCCAATTTTGGTGGTAAGCTAGAAACAATCTTAGCTATAACAACTGCTGTCTGTTGTTCCATGTTCGTATCTTTCAGGCGTTGTGCCAGTGAGACAACTTTTGCAATGTGATCAGCCACTGAATCCTTTGGATCCATTTTTGCATTTATGAACTGATCCAAGAGGACTTGTACAGACTGATCACTTTTTTCAGCATGTATCATTTGTAGTCTCGCCCACATTTGCGCAGCTGTAGAACAATCTGTCAAATATTTTAACTGATCCAGTTCCAGACCTCTCATTAAAAATGCCTGTGCTGCAGCATCCTTTTCTTCCCATGCAGCAACTTCTGTTTCATCTGCAGGCCTTGGAGTCGATCCATCGATGTATTTCTTCAGTTTATTCTCCACCATATAAATTTGCATTTGACGTTTCCAGAGTTGGTAATTTTGTCCGTTGAAGCGATGAATGTGATACATCTTCGCTTCAGCCATTATGACACACAGAAAATCACTTTTCACAACAAACTACCGAACTCAACGACACTTGATTTTCTTGACAAGTTGCACTCTATCTTTCACAGTTTTTTTTACTTTTACACTTCAGTAACTTTACACTGACTCTGCTTTCTGAGATGCAGCACTGGGCCCATAACCTATTGTGATAAAAGGTTAAAATACAAAAGAATCATGTGAAAAGTTACAGTAAAATCATAAAGCAAATTTATTCTGATTAGAGTGAGCCTTCTTATACATAAAGAATAACCGGCGACATCGGATCATGCTCTCGCACCGATAATCTGCAGCCGACTGACTGTTTTCATGGTGGTCTGATTTAGGCAACACATACCCGTAGTCATAACGTATGAATCACACTCGCATAGTTCATATTAAAGAAAGCCGAGCGAGGACCGCTAAAAACCAGACTCACTTCGTACATTTTTTTTCAAATTGTTGAATCCTTAACCAAACAAGACTGACTTTGCCTGAAACAGTTACATTTTTAATAAAAACGGATGAATTTATAGCCAAAAAGATTAATTTTCGACCATAAAGACGAATTTTCAAGAAAATAACATGAAATACATGAAAATGCCAAAAAGTTGAATTTTCAACTTATAAAAGGATACATTTCTAACAAACAATGGATAGGTGCAATTTTCAGATAAAAGAATTAATTTTAAACAAAAAAAACGAATTGTCAACAAAATAGTTACATTTTCAACCAAAGAGATAAAATTTCAACTAAAGTGATCAATCTTTTAAAAAAAATGAATTTTCAACAAGAGTTCAATCCAAAAGATGACTTTTTAAGCCAGAAGATTAATTTTCTAAAAATGGAATAGTTAAATTGTCAACCAAAGGAGGTGAATCTTAACGAATATGAATTATTAACAAACTAGTTCAACTTTCAACCAAAGTCGTTCTATTTTCAACCAAAATGATGAATTTTCCAGAAAAAAGATTATTCCTAAAAAGGAAGACGAGGTTTCAACAAAATTGTTGAATTTTAAAGCTAAGAGGATGAATTATCTATAAAACGGGGGAATTTCCAACCCAAAAATATGATTTTTTAACAAAAAAGTTAATTTTCTACCAAAAAGTTAAATTTTCGCATTATTCGATTATTGTTACTGGTACTCAGTTGACTAATAGTCGAATCTTAATAAGTTTATCAAATATTATATATAAAAAAATCGAATAAAATAAAAATTAATTCTATTATACAATTGTATTGTTTAATTCTAATTTATTTAATTCGTAATCAAGTACACAAACATAAACATTTACGAATTATTTTTTACTTAATATAATAAACGTGAGGGAGATGGTAGTGAGTATATAAAATTTAACTCTAGATCTAAAAACTCTAAATCGCTAATTCTACACGCGAGAACTCTACACAATCATATTTATGAAACAAATTGATTATTTTCAATTTTAACTCAATATGGTTATGAATCCTACACCGTACAATTCTATAAAAAATAATACTCTAAATGTTGTGAATTTAAATAAACTCTACACAATAAAAAAAAATTCTACACAAAATATTTTAATAAATAATTCTTTGAAAATTTCAATTATTTTGTGTACCAATTTACGGTGTGTAATTTTACCGTGTTGAGTTTACATTTAAAACATTTAATTTGTTTAATAAATATGCTTGTGTATAGAGTTTTCGCCTGTAGAATTAGCGGTGTAGAATTCACAAAAGTAGAGTTTCATTTAGTAGAATTTCTACTGCCCCTTTTTCAAAATAACAATTTTCTGCATTATTATAAAAATTAACTTTAGTCAAATAATAGATTATATTAGAGTTTATTATGAAACAATTATATTTTAATTAAATTTAAGAGTACATCTTACCTTCTAAACATTTCCTTAATGTGCAATTTATTCGAATAATTGAAAATAATAATTTAAAAAATCTTATTTATAAAATTTTTATTTTATATTTTCAAGTATGTACCGACTGAGTATCGGCTATTCGATTGACTTGTTCGGTGGGAGAAGAGTGCGGGGGCAAAGGAGTTGGTGGGCGCAATATGCGGGTTGAGAGGCATGGGGGATCGGGCAATTTTCGCCGGGAGCGCCGTCTACAATTAGTTCCTCGAACTATACCCCGTGCCGCATCTAGGCTTATAATATCTTTGTCAGAAGTAGGATGCTGCACCGCGAACTAGCAGTGGGACTCCGATGCTGTTTCACAGTCGAAAGTCGAACGGATCTCTCTTTCTATCTTCACACGTTAGAAAAAGAGGTCCGTTCGATTTTCGACTTTCGACACGGTATCGGAGTCCCACTGTAGGTCATTGACATTTAACGTTGAGTGTACGCGTCTGACCAAACTCCAACTGTTCTACTAGTTTTTCATAGTGCTTGGATTTAAATTATCGCTCAAGACTGAATTATCGACAGAGTAGAGCGGCAATATATTAAATTTGAAAACTTTTCGTGACGTGGAGTGCAAGGACAAACGAACAATACAAAGTGAAATAAAAGAACAAATTGTGGAACAAACAGTGACATTTAATAAACTTTAAAAGTGTTCACATTAAATTTTGAGAAAAGCCGCGACCTTCTACCAGGGTTTTGCGTGGTTTTACTCCCGGTAGCTGTCAACTGTCAACTGCGAGCTTAAAGGATTTTGTACGCACAAAAACAAAATCCCGTGATCATCGAAGGAAGATTACCAGAACGAGTTTACTGGCCCAGAACGGAAGAGGGTTACAGCAACGTTGGACCGACCCGGTACGGAAGAGGGTTACGGCACCGAGGGACGTAGAAAGAACCAGAAGGACTCTATGGAATAAAGGAAGGCGTCATCAAATTCAAGGACCTTCATCAAATTCCAGGAACTTCAGACTTCGCTGGACCAGACTTCTGTGGAATAAGTGTCATAGTGAAAGTGAATAAATTTTAAGTTTATTGAGTGGCCTGAACCATCACAAAACTGTAAGTTTTTAAATTTTTATTTATAAAATGCCGCCTCTAACTAGGAAACGTCGTTCAACTAAATCTATAAGGGAGGCAGACGAAGCGTCACCTCCCAAAGAAGCTAGAATAAATAGCAAAAATAGTCCTGTAGGACCTTCGAAATCAAAATCATCAGGTTGGTTAGGTGAAAGCGATAGGATGATTTCTACAGTATCTGATCAGAATGACGGGGTTGAGGGTGATTTGCAAGTTCGGAGACCTCCGATTCCTGTTCCATCTACCTCAAGATCTATTTTAGAGATAAATAAAATTTCAGGACCGAAAAAAATGTCGCGAATTGTTAGAGATATTATTCCAGAATTTACGGGAAAAAACATGTCTGTAAAATTATTTCTTAAACATTGTAAAGCCGTAATTGATATGACTAATCAATTTGAAATCTCATATTTAACAATGTTGATTCTTACTAAAATCACGGGTGAAGCGCGAAATCACGTAAAACCGTGCGGAGGATCCATCCAGTCGACCCCAATGCGCACGCGCTCTGCAGCCGTAGAGCGTGCTGGACAGCGCGTTATTTTCAAATTTGTCAGACTGTTCCTTGCCCCTTATGATAGGCAACTCAGAAAAATTGTATTCGGATAATAGCAAAATAGCCAACTCAAATACCCGACCGCTGTTATGTCGTATGATTGATCTCATGTTGAAGAAATATTTATATTTTAATTTAATTATTTTTTATTTCTATACATAATACATTTTTATACATATTTTTATAATTTTACAATTTAATAATCAGAAGATTGACGGTGTTTGAATAATAATTAATTATTTGTGAGCGTATAAATGATCTAAATCTATGCTTAATGTAGGACCTGCAGGACTGTTTAATTTAATATTAGTCATACATTCTCGGACAGCGGCTTTCTGTACATCAAATGGCTTTGATTTTAGTGTCTTGGCTTGATTTTTTTGTCCAATTTTTCGGATTGAACGGAATGAGCGTTGGGGTTGAATTTTTTTATTGTGCGGTGAATTCGGTGGTGGGGAATCAGTGTTGTTTTCTGTCTTCGCTGGAAATAATGATGGAACCTCATTCACCGACACTTGAGTAATTATTCGCTCTAATTTTTTACAAATTAAGGCCTGGTCCTCCTTCGATTTATGCGATGCCATGTCGTACAAAGAATCCAACAAATTTTTTAGTTTTATTAATTTGTTTATTTCACTAACATGAGCTTCTTGTGACTGGATTGAAGCTACAAGAGCATCACATTGCTCATCCAAGTATGAAGAGGAAGATTTCACAGAAATTGATGTTCCAAATAAATTTCAAAGTTGCATACAGGCATGCAGGTGTTTACAAAAATTTCCACGGATCAGATAGTCAATGCACTCACATGTGAACTCATGCACACAAATTTTGCAAATCGGACAGATCAAAGGACATTCCTCACAATTTTTCTCAGTATTTACTTGTACTTTATAAAGACCTCGTCCTTCTGTACTGGACTTAACGCACCAAACAGTCACTGACACTTTCATTACCATAGATTCTAAAAAATCATTTATGCTGCGCCTGCGACTTTTCATTATTATTTGCATTCTTTTCGTTGGCTTATTTTTCATTATTCGTATGATTCTTTCGAAAATCATATTTTGACTCAAACGTAACAGCATATCTATACATTTATCGACCCTCTTGTTCTGACTACCATTAAAATAATAATACTTCATTTTCTTGTGAAGAGCTTCTAGAAACATATTGGTGTTTAGCCCGTAGCCGAGGCGAAAGCAGTAGGCCCACAGTTCGGGATTTCCAGCATAGTACTGAGTAAAATACCTTCCAAAATCTTCAGTTTCAGGATCTGCATCGCACATGTCAAGAAAACCATGTAAAGCGTCAAAGAATTTTTTATCAGTTTCTTCTAAGAGTGTCCTACACTTGTGATAAATTTCTTCCGTTCTTTTTTTATTTTTAACTTTTAAATGAATATTTTTATTCCAATTTTTGTCAACATGCCAAGTGCAATGTAAATGGTGTTTTGGAATATTCATAACGGATATCCAAGCATTGTAATATGCTAGATCATCCCTCCAAATATCTATTAAACTGACTCAAATTATTCCTAAAATTATGTAAAATCCTGTAAAATGAGAAAAAAAATTGTTTAGAGATTTTCTAGATACTTTTTCAACATTCATGAAATCTTGAAAAATCTTTTTGAACTTTCTCGAGTAACCTAGGAAAATTATATTTATATATCTTTAAAACAAATAAACAAAGGAACTTAAAAAGTAAAAAGTTATTCGAAATTTTTATTTTGTATTAAAAATTATTTTTCTCTTAAAATTATAATTTGACGTTTTTTTTATTTGAATTCCCCCATGATATAAAAAAGTACATTTGAATATACTCATGAATATATAGTATACAGTTTATGTAATATGTTTAAAAAATTAGAAAAAATATCGAATAACAAAATTTAATTTAACAAGTGATTCAAGAACAACAAGAAATTCATATACACTTTTTCTATGTTTATGTAAATTGGATCGTCTGCTGAAACTTTTTCCACATATTTCACACACTTCCATACCAGAGTATTAATGAAACACTTAAAGACTGGAAACTTTATACCTGCTTGCCAGTTCATTAGCAGATGGTCTTAATTCTAAAATGTTATGCCATATTTGAAGCATTTCCTCTCATTTACCCTCACCACCACTATAACATTTGAAGTGGAAAGGCATGATGTTTGACAAATTTGAAAATAACGTGCGGTCCAGCGCGGTCTACGGCTGCACAGCGCGTGCGAATGATAAAGTTCTTTTTTTATTTTTACAAATTAAAATATAAACATTTCTTCAACATGAGATCAATCATACGACATAACAACCGTAACGCTCATTATAACAAATTAAATAATCCTGCAGGTCCTACATTAATCATAGATTTAGATCATTCATACGCTCAGAAATAATTAATTATTATTCAAACACCGACAATCTTCTGATTATTAAATTGTAAAATTATAAAAATATGTACAAAAATGTATTATGTATACAAATAAAAAATAATCTCCGCAAAAAGATATTATATTAATTCTGTGGGTTTTATTTATTTTTGGGGTCGACTGGATGGATCCTCCGCACGGCATCTTGTGTGCATTGAGACGCTCGTTACTTGGACAGGCCTGACTTAAGTCATCGGAATCCCCATGGATATATGAATGGAGGGAAAACTGCTTATTCGCTACATGTTCGAGTTCCACCACCACTTCCCTCTTCTCAGGTCCAGAGGCTGGGGGTGTGGTCGCTCTCGTGAAGTTGAATGAGTAGAGGTCGGTGGTGGTGTTAAATTCCCATCTGGCAAATGAGCAGTTTTCCCCTACTTGGACAGGCCTGCCTTAAGTCGAACCGTAGAGGGAAGATAGGTCAAAAGGTATAGGGACCTAATCTACCTTTCCGATACTGCTGTCGCCACCGAAAATTGCGGCGACCCTGGCAAAAGTAAGGTGAGCAAAGCTCGAAATCCATTGGAAACAATACAAAATAAATTAAAATTATAAATGCGGTCATAATTCATACGCACTTTAAAAACATTGTATGCGATTTAGAACAAACTTATGTATGGTAAAAAAATTGTTCAAAATGTGTACGACTTATGGAAGCATTTTATAATTTTACTTTACTTTGCATTGTTTCCAATGGATTTCGAGTTTTGCTCACCTCACTTTCGCTACGGTCGCCGTAATTTTTCGGCGAATCAGCGACATCGAAAGATAGCAGCGCACAGCTTGTGGCACGATAAGGGGAGCGAGACGGCAGGGGAAGGCTTAGTTAGGTTTAGTTTGGGAACCAGCTACGCGTGGCGCTAGTGCCACGAACCAGTGCTTTATGCTTAATGTGTGTGAATGGGGTAGGTGAAGAGAGTATGCCATGTACATGAGTCGAATTGCAAAAAATTTAGAACCCGCATACCTGGACTGGTCTTTCCGAGTTATATTCTGGCTATTCACTTTCTTCCAATATTTTCGTGAATGGAAATATCCATCGATACATTTTTCATTTGAAACTTTGTATTTTAATATTTTAATTAAAAATTAAAAAACAAAAGAATTTTTTTTAACGACCCCATTAGAAATTTTTTGATTCGCCCAGACGAATAATTCTTTCCTTAGAATGATTAATTACAATAGTCATTATTATTACAATATGTGAGCATTTATTGAATATTATTTGCTTTTAAATCGTAACCATGACAAACACTCGAACTTATTCATAAATACACAAATAATAAATAATAAATAATAAAATAAAAAACATTTTATCATTATCGCAGATACAGTTGAGCTCTCGATTCCAATAACTCACCAGACTCTCGTACTATTTTACAAAGTACATATTTCAGTCAATTTTTAATGAATCTATCTAAAATATTCTAGAAACTTTCTTTGAACTATATAGAACAATTTTCTCGCTGTAGGTTGTTTCAAATCTGAAGTTACCTCGATACTTTTTGTCTCCGAAAGTAGAAAAATGTGGTTACCGATCGGCCTTAATTTTCAATTGGATATTATTAAACAAATGGGCATTTTCAACTTTTTATTATTTTGCAGGCATTCGCCGAGTATACTTTGTATGTGTTCTCAATTTCAAACAGTTTCAATAATATTGGTACGAGTTATGATGATTTATGTTTTAATCACTTATTGAATATTAGGGAAAAAAATGTTTTTTCAGTTTTTAACTTTTACTCTCAGAACTAATTTCAGAGCACAAGAATTGTAAATAGAATCTGCCTTGTTATTAAACAGAAGTCTATTTAAAAAAGTAATTTGGTGAATTTGAATATTCCCATTTCTTGAGACCCGGGGGCCAAGGCTATTAGCGTTTTCGAGCGTCGGGCGAGCTATTTAATTCGAGAGCTCAAGTGCAGAAATTTTTTCATTGAAACACATTAAAAAAATCAAAATTGCAATTCTAACACAATCTTTAAAAATATTAAAAGTATAACAGTAACAAAATCTTATAATATTAAATAACGAACTAATTAACAAGAAATATATTTTTTTCTCTCACTTCTCCAGTATAATATGATATGCAATATTACTTGAAGGTTTCAACTTTTAATATTATTCGTATAATTTGGACATATTTATTCGACAAAATTGATATTAATTAACCTACACGTAGAACGAAGAATATTCTCCAACAATAAGCAGGGCTCTTGCAATTCATTTATTGTTAATGTATGGGAAGAAAATTAGACAGGGTATAAGGCCCCATTAGGGGATTTTCCGATTAATAATTATTGTAACGTAATTCATACACGGCACCTGAGTAGAAAAATAGATACTTTTACCAAAACAAAAAAAAAATCAGATTTCCTATACTATTACCAATGCGGCAACGAAAGTTTCAACTGTCATGTAAAAAATTGTTGCTTTGTCCGAACTTTTTATTTAAAAAAAGTTGAAAACTGAAAAGGGAGAGAATATTCTTATTTCTTAAGACTACAAGATATAACGATCTGCTTTATACATATTTAATGCTTTCCATATCATTTATACGTAAAAAGTATTGAAAATAACGCACATTGCATTTTGACACCTGCAAAGTTCTGAAATTGTTATACAGATTTATATGAAAGGAAAATTTACTAACAACCCTTCCATTTATTTCATAATCAAAAATTTACTATTACAGAGTGGCAAGGAAGGTTTGAAGCACTATGCATATAGAAAGGCCAATTGCAGTGTATCAACATTACCACTAAAAACAATAACATTCAGTCCAAAAAAATGTCGTCATATTATTGAGGAGTCTTGATGTGAATTTAAAATTTTACAAACATGACTACTACGCGTCTCGAAGATGTTTTTGAACAATTTTCCAAAAATCGTGTTTTTGTAGACTGCTTTCGTCAACTTGAGAAAATTCTGAAAAAGTAAAAAAAAAATAACCTTCTTTCAGTAATAGGCGCAGAGTTATAACTCTCCAAAGAACCCCGATTTTTTTCAAAAAAGAGGCTAAAACCCCAATTCTGAAGTTAATATCTGTACTTTATAACCTGTCAATTTTACGAAAAAATATTCTAGGTTTTAAATGAAGTATACGCGATTTCGAGTAATTCTACAAAAACAATGACCGAGCCCCAATAGGTCATAAGTTACGGCCTCCCAAACTTGACCACTTTTGACGTATTCTTCAGAGCAAATTAAACGTGTTCAGTTTTTTCAAAATACTTCGTTTGTGGGTATCTATACAATTAAAAAATGGTATGCATATATTAATAAATACTATATTCGTACTAATTTCTACAAACAAAAAGTTTTGAGTTATAACTGAGTAGTTACAAGTTTTTCTAATAAAAGTGATTGCAAAGTCGTACTAAAAAGATTAAAAACTAATTTATCACGAAAGAAATGTTGAAAAATATGATTACGATCAACTCAAAACAATAATTGAATGAAAAACATAATATCTACATTTTTCCATGAAAATAAGGGATCTATTCGCCATAAATATGCAAAGACATATTTTTATCGCGAACGAAATAAGGCAAAAATTAATAATAATCAATTATAAATTAAAATATGTATAAGGGATATAAGAAAAAGAATTCCGAATCTCAACTTGCATTCTCTCTTTTTTGGTTCCTTTTAGGTTAAAAATGAACCACGTGGAAAGATACATGAATCGGATAATATTTAGAGGTTGCTTATCGTAAATTTGTCTGTTTTTACACAAAAATTAATCTTTTTTAAAACAGCTGTTCATATCGGAAAATTATGCAGAATATAAAAGATGCGGCTTATTAAAAAGAGTATTTTTGGATCATCAGTCTCCTTATAAATTATGCATACTCAAAGACCTCTTAATAAGCGGGATATAGATAATTCACACTACTTTATAACAACTTCCTTCGCACATCTCCCTAAGTATGCATAAGTATGAAAATAATTACGATAAAAAATCATTTTAATGAGACGCGTCTTTTATATTCTGTATATAATTTTGCGGTATGATCTGCCTTTTTCGAGAAAAATTAATTTTTCTATAAAAACGAATCAACCCTTCTAGAAATAATTAATTGAAATCAATTAAGAACGATAGAACGAAATTTGAATTGTTTTCAATCGTGTTTCTTAATCGTGTGTGCACGATTGGGAACGATTGAGTGTTGCAAAGTTTCAATCGTTCCCAATCGTTCCCAATCGGGCCAATCGGTAGTAGGATTTCGAGGTTATGAAGTGGCAATTTGATGGCAGCACTTTCATCTCGCGGGAATTATTTGAAAACGTTTATTTACTTTTTTTCGAGACAACACATTTTAAACAATATGTTCATGAAAAAAATTGAATAAATGTTTTGTAATAATTTCCGCGAGCTGAGAGTGCTGTTATCAACAAATTTGCCAATGTGGTGAAGTTTTTTCATCAAATTATTCATTTCATTGTCTATAATTTTGCATAAAAAACGTGTAATTTATTAAATAAATTGATTAAAGTATTTTAGGTACAGAACAATTAAAATTAACTGAGAGTCAGGCTATTCAGATTCTTTCTCATCTTCTAATATCCTACGGATATTAGCATTTTTACTTTTTAATTCGTCACCCTCTGTCCCACTATCACTCTCACTTGGAAGATTCATCATTTTAACTTAAAATTCATCTTTTTTTGGTGAAATTTCAACTATTTCGTTGGAAATCGATATTTTGCATTTAAAAATTAAACTATTTGTTTGAAAATTTATGTATTTTGTGGAAAATTTGACTTTTTTGTAAAAAGATAATCTTTATGACTGAAAATTCATCTTTTTGGCATAAAATTCAACTATTCTTCTTCTTTGAATGTTTTTTGGTTGAATATATATATGTTTTAAATGAAAATGTAACTATTATTGCAGTTGAATATTCCATAATTTTAGTTAAAAATTCTTCTCTTTTTTTGAACTTTTTTTTCTTGCCTAAAAATTGATTTATTCAATTTTTGGTAGAAAAATTACTTTTTTAGTTGGAAATTCGTCTTTTGGTAGAAATTCATCTTCTTGGTCCAAAATTCAATTATTCTAGTTAAAGTCTGGTTTAAAATTCAACTATTTCAGGTAAATATTTACAATTTTATTTGAAAATTCATCACTTCGTTTGTTTGGTTAAACATACATTTTTTTAAATTGAAATTTAATTATTTAAGTTTTGGTTGACAATTTATATTTTTTAGTAAAAATTAATTTTTTTTGCATGAAAATTTAACTGTTTCAGTTGAATATTCATTGTTTTAGTTGAAAACTCTTATGTTTGGTTTAAAAAATAATTTTTTTTTTACTAAAAATGTTACTATTCCATTTTCGGTTAAAAATTTTTTTTTTTTTTTTGGTTCAAAATTCAACTATTTGGTTGAAAATTTGTCTTCTTTAATCAACAATTCAAATATTTTGTTGAAAATTCATGTATTTTGTTGACAAATTGTATTTTCTGTACAAAATAATTCATTTTATTTGAAAATTAATCTTCTGGTTTAAAAATTCATCTTTTTGGTTCCAAATTCAAGTGATCCAGTTAAATATTCATAATTTTAGTTAAAACTTTTTTTTTAATGTAACTATTCAGTTGAAGATTCATAATTTTATTTGAAAATTCATCACTTTGATTGAAAATTCAACTTTTTTGTTGAAAATCCGTTTTTTTTTGTTGAAAATTAATTTTTTCAACTAAAAGTTTAACTATTTCATTTTTTTTTGTAAAAAATTGATATTTTTAGTCGAAAATTTAAGTATTTTTAAAAAATTCATTTATTTTGCAATGTTCTGCTTGTTGTGTTAAAGGATGTTCAGAATGAACGTCATGAATTAAAATAAATGTTTGCGTTTTGCGGCAAATATGAATATGTTACTTTTAGTTATATATACCATTAAGCTATTTCCCTTTCGGCGAGCCTCTAGGGGTAAGCGTGACACTACCCGATTCGGGTAGTGTTTCTAGGTTGATAACTTGTAGTAAATAACTACAAGTGTGGGCTCACCACACCCACGGCCGCCAACAGCAACGCAGTAGTATCAGACGGTCACCCATCCAAGTACTAACCGCGCCCAACACTGCTTAACTTCAGTGATCTAACGGGAACTGGTGTTTCCAGCGTGGTATGGCCGTTGCCAAGTTAGTTAGTTGACTGGGAAAATTGAACAACTTGACCGGGAATTTGAAATCGTCCGCCGAATCGCCACCCTTGAAAATGTCTGTGCTCGGGGAAGGAAAACCAGTTGTTGCAATGATTCCTGCATGTATTTAATACAATTTTGAACTATTTCACCTGTAAATACTACAATTTTTAATGTTTAAATTTAAAAATAGTTTAATCTGTAACAGTGTTTAAATACACGGAAAAAATTTATCCGTGAAGAAGTCACGAACTTGTAGCTAGGTCTCGGATACGAGATAAAAAAATGAAACATTAAATCCTTATTTCTATGAGAAATATATGCATAAATTTCGAAGTTTCTTACGAACAGATCGAATTTCCTACGAACAGTTCCTGAAAATTTCAGACTGAAATAAAAAGAGGAAAAATTTTATTTGTGCGATTTAATTTTATATTAATTTATAAATTCGCAACTCAGAAGATTCGAACCTCAAACACTGCTGACTCACCAGTTTCTAAACATAAACCAGGAGTGCGTAAACACGCGCAGCCATCGAGGCCAAACAAAATAGATATTATAAAACTTCTAGCCACTCATTCGACGAGCTCGAGGCACACATACGAGCGCACACACGCACCGCGCGGGTGTGCGTCGCCCACGTACAGGGCGACTTAGTTTGGAGTTCCCAGATTTGTCGGGCAAGCTCGTGAGTGCTCTGAGAATCTTTTCCCAATCACTCGTAATATTTTTGTAATTATTCACGTAAAAAAAAGTGATGAACCGTTTTAGAATTTTCACATCGAGTTCCTCAATCTTTCTCAAAGTTCGCAGGTTATTTACGAAAATACATAAATATCTGATGAATTTTTCTCATATCCGAGACCTAGCTACTAGTTCGTGACTTTTTTACGGATAAATTTTTTCCGTGTAGTTAAATCTCCAAGTCCATTTCTGTCAATTATTGTTAATTTATTTGAATTTTTAATTAAATAAAGCATTCTGAACAATCTAATACTATAAAATAAAAAATTTGAAACCTTTAAAATTCAAAGATTTTATGATTAGGCATTGCAAAACAAATTATTTGTAATATTCAAAATTGAGTATTTTAAATATTTAAAACTAGAAATTTTCGAGAATTTCAAATCAAACTTATTTATAAATTCAAAATTGTTATGCTGCAAGACATTTAAAAAGATTGGATAAGTTTTTCTACTAAAAATTAAAAGAATTTAATGAGTTACCTACACTTTATTTAGTCCGAGTTTCAAAATATTGGCGCCATTCTACGTTCTAATGATTTCAATCGTTTTCAATTGGGTATCCATTATTGTGAATCTGAGGTTAAGTTGTCACTACAGCATTTTGATATTGCGATAATTATTTACAAGCGGTTTTTTACGCTTTCAAACAAAAAATGTCAACAATATGAATTTAAAAATAAGTAAATAAAAGTTTTACAATAATATACACGCTAAATCAAACTACTACTGCCTACTTGATGAAGACACTATATATCACTGTCACATCGTTAGATGGCATGATTTTTACGTACCGTTAACCCACATAATTTCGACTCTTCATTCGGTATACCGCCTGAACAAACATTCTATTTTTTGTACTGGAAATTTTTGTTGAATTGTTAAAAATTTAATTTCCAACCTATAAACACGTGCGCGTCATGTGTGTTACGAACGAAAACTGCAGAGGGCGCACTGCAGGCAAGTGCATTTACTCAATTCAACCCGATTGGAAACAATTGACACAATTAGCAACAATTTAAAACGATTCAACTTTTGATCACTCTTAATCGTTATGAATCGTGTCCAATCGATTATTTCTAGAAGGGAAGTTATTTCTTCTTCCACGTGGTTCATTTTTAACCCACAAGGAACAAAAACATCGAAAATGCACCTTGAGATTCGGACTTACTTTTGTTTAAGCACACATGAAATTCATATGCTGTTAATTTATAAATAAACAAACGTTTTTTGCTATGTTCATGAAAGTATTATGCTATTAGTGATATATTGTCACAAAATCTTCACAATAATTATTCATAATTATTACCGGAAACTGTTTGAAATATTATCAAACATTATCTGTAAAAATCAGAGATCTCTTTTCTTACGGTATCATATTTTCCGTGTCCTTTTTAAAAATATGATAACTTCATGCTGTTATTATTTTCAATGTTGAAAAACGACTCTGGAATCCCACGAGTGGTTTCATTTTAGTATGACTGGAGACAGTTTTATTAGTCGTATTTCAATACCTGAAATTAGGTCTGAAATAATGCTTATTTTTTACAGTGTTAACAAGAATGTTAATTTTTAGTGAATTTCATACCTACTAAAAAAATTTTGTAACAGACTAAATTTTCACGTGAACAATTCAAAAACTTGGCTGAGTACAACTTAATTTGCACAATTCATTGAATTTGCGAAATCGAAGATGGTGAAGTAAACAACAAAGTAAAATTTGTTTACAAAATAGCACTGTAAAAGTATTAGGAATTTATTTTTGTGACAGTATATTTAATAATTTTTCCATTTGAAAGCTCCTAGTCACCAAGAAACTTTATCTACTTTTCTGTAGTGGAGGAAGACTTGCAATTCCGATAAATTTTTAGAACCAAGAAGTTTTAATTTGCTTATTTTTAATTAACATATATCCTGCTTTCAACATTGTATATCTACTTTTTTCAATACTCTATTTTTCCAATTTAAAAAATCAAATGATCTAGAAAAGAGGCGGATTACTGACTCAGAATTAAATAAGTATAAAATGTTACCATAGGGAAATTTGAAATGATTCTTTTCATTTACTTCTTCTACCTGAGATAATTATTATACTATTATTAACATTTGAAGATTCAATTTGAGGTCATTCAGAAAATACGTGAAACGTTTAGAGGGGGGGGGGGGGGGGTCTGCCGAAGTAACATTCTCCATGTTAAGAACAATGGAAAAAGTATCACGCAGGGTGGGGGTCTGAAGTTCATGAAAAATGTATCACGTATTTTGTGAATGGCCCCTTTAATGAAATGCATATTTGGCAAATATTCAAAATCGACGAGATTTAGCAGCAGTTCTCGGTTACGGTGAAAAACTGCCAAGTAACAATTTCTATAACTTGTCACGTTTTCTGACTCACATACACCACATACTTTCTATCAGTGAAGCACTGGTTCGGGACAGATGGCGCTCCAATCAGGACGGCTGACATTTGTATTGTGTTACATGGGCGAAACTTATAATTAATTAAATAAATGAGTTTCGTCGGAGAAATTCATAAAAAGCAGTCAGAGAATGCGTAGTACAGTGAAGATTCTATATTTTATAATAAGTGTGTGCAAAATAATAAGTGTGAAAAACATGGGATATAAGTGTATAGCTCTTGGTTGCAACTCGGGCTACGACAATAATGAAGAAAATAAACACTTTTCTCTCGCATAAAAAATCTGGATAATACATTTTTTCCCATTCATTTTGGAAATTTTTAATTAGGAAAAAGAAGAATTTTTTAATATTCAGAAAAGTTTGACTGCTTATATAAAACGCAGTGTCTCGTCGTCCCGAAATTCGGGATGACTAGTGCAATATTTTTCATAAGCTTGGCTAGTCGTCCCGAATTTTCGGATGGAGGCGGGAAGGCACCCCTGTGATTGGCCATAGAAATAATGTTTGTGAAACACCTACCCCTTTTCCAACGTCTCGTGGGGGCGGGAAGGCACCCCTGTGACTGGCCACATAAATAATATTGGTCCAACCTCCCTAATTTTTCGGGACGCCTAGACAAAGCCTATACAAAGTGATTAATTAAAAATCAAATTTCAGAGAGCTAAATTTAATCATTAAATGTTACAATTTTAATTGTTCTTTTTAAACAATTTTTTATTCGCAAGTGAAATTGTTGAATTTTTTTGTATAAATAACAGTTGAATAATTATTCATTTAGGGAAAATTCGAGTAAGTTGAAGAGATATTTAGAAGTTTTGAAAAGTTTCAAATATAATTTTAAACTTGAAAAGATTCCAAAAAAGTATCGAAACAAAACATAAATTTTTGGAGATTTCAAAATAAAATTTTGAAGCTTTTTAAGGGTTTTGAAAAGTTTGAAGATGATAAAAAAGTTTTTCTTAAGATTCTTGGGAAAATTTAAAATAACTTTTTATTTTTGAAAAATAATTTTAACAGAATATTAAAAAAGATTTCAAAGGCATCCACAATTGTCAAAAAATAATTTGGGACATTTTAAGTGATTCTTTTTTTTTTAATTTTCCAGGATTTAATAACAGTTTTAGAAAAAATTAGGATCATTTGAAAAAAAACTTTGAATTTTTAAAAGATTTTCAAAAACAATTAGAAATTTGAAAACATTCCACAAAATTTGAAATAAAATGTACATTTTTTAACATCATGAAATAAAATTTTAAAGCTGTTTAAGGATTTATGAGAGATAGCAAGATGATACAAAAATTTTCTTAAGATTCCTGGAAAAATTTTTTATGATTTTTTATTTAAATAATAATTTCAAGGGAACATTTAAAATATATTTCAAAAAAATGTTTAGTGTATGAATAAAAATTGAACAATTATTAATTTTTAAGGACCTAAAATTAATATAATTTTACTTCTATTTTAAAAAGTGTTGAGTTAAAAAAAATTTAATCTTTCAATTTTTAATGTTTCTAACTTAAAATTGCTTAAAAAGATATAATTTTGAAAATCTATAAATTTGATGATTCATTCTTTAATTAAGAGAATTGAAATGATAGTGTGGATTTATATATATTTTTAAATTTTTGAATTGTGCAATTTATTAAAGTTTAACAACTATTTATTAATCAAGCGTTTAAATTAAAAAAAATTAGGGTTTAATTTCAAAAGTTTAAAATTTAAAATAGTTGCACTTTAAGTGTTTTGATTTGCAGTTCAGTTTTTATAATTTCAAATGAAAGAAATGTTAGCTTCAAGAGTTCGAATCTTTTTTTGTAATTGTAAAGAAGATTTTTTTATTGGGATTAGGGTTGATAATATTTATTTGCTTTATGTTCTGCAATTAATTTCAAAATATATAAATATAATTAAAATGTATAAGGTAGGACTGATTCACATAGCTTTACGGTCGAGTCCAGTGAGTCAGTCCGGGACGAAACATAAAAAATCTAATTTTTATTTTATTTAAAAATAAATATATTTTTTTAATTGATTGCAGAACACAAAACAAATCAATATTATCGATCCTAATGCCAATATCAAAATCTTCTTTACAATTATAATACTTGGGTCAATTAAAAACGATATCTATCGATAAAACAGCAAAGATGTCATCTAACTTTTTTTGTGAACCTAAAAAAACCGAGAAATGGCCGGGAATTTTTTCCCTTGATTAAAACGGCCACTCTGAATTAACAATAAGAAAATATTATATTATTAATTATTTTATTTCAATTATATTTATTTATTTTAATAAATATTCATGACTGAGGATTTACATATTTAAATCATTCATAATTTTGAAAAAAATTGTATAGAAATAACAATTATACATAATTTAGAACAATTACAAACTTTCAAATTCTAACAATTAATTAATAAAAACACAAAATAGATTATAATAGAACATAACATTTTAAATCTCAGAATGCTGATCCAAGTATTTAATTTTACCACCATTCAGCTGCTAGTTTCGGTGACGATTTTAGAATGATTAATTACTATTACGCTTATTATTACTAAAAGAAAATATTTCCGGTCAAAATTTGGAAACAGTTTCAAGTTTTTTTATTATTTTATATTTTTTTCCCATGCATTGAAATGCAAAAGTCAGCCGTCCTGATCGGAGCGCCAACTGTCGGATTAGTTCACTGGCTCGGATGCTAAGAAAATCTACTACTACATACACCTACACGGTCGATGTATAGGGCTGCTCTACGCCCAAGCTGCGACTCGATTAAGCAGGGATCTGGCAACACTGGACGATCCGCTCGTGATATTTCCATATGTTTCCATATGTTTGTGAGTTGGTCGGTCGACGACCGATTGATGGAAGGTGTAAATGATCCTTTACTTTTATTTAATGTTGAGCGTTTGACAGGAAAGCATGTTTGATAGGTTCATGAAGGAATCAGGGTCGGCCGAAGCCCTATGTACGGTGGGTAGTACTACCCATTTGAAATTTCTGAAGGTGAGTAATTACCCACCTGAAAATTCGAACAAAACAAAGACCTTCCCCCTCCTGCTCACTCCCGCGGCCAACAAAACTACCCAACTGGGAACTGGGCTCAACACGTTTCGTCGGCCCTGGAAGGAATTAGTATTCCTCCATAGATAAAATTGAGGTCCAAACAAAGAAAAATCCGAAGTTGCGCACTGCGAAGCACAGTTTGATCATTATTCCAAAATGTACGTTTTGTTTAGGTTTCGAGGGGGAATGCACAATGCTAAAAACTAAAATATTTGTTGGAAAATAAAAGCGAAAACCTTGTTAACATGTGTCATTGTAAAACATCTACATTCCTTCACAATATGTATATGCGTACAGTGATTTTGTCATATTGCAAATTCACGAGGTAGGGGCTCGCGATTCTCGTGACCAATACGATGTAATATTATTACCTATGGCAGACAGCTGACTGTCATATGATCGTGCAGTGCTACCAACTGTCTAAATCCTAAGTCTAAGCCAAAATTTTTCAGCATAGCTGCTGAGAAATAAAAAAATAAACCAATGCGCAATTTCTAGAAGATTATTCAAAAACTATTATTATTATTATCGACTTCCAACATTTCTGAAAATTGATAGAAAATTTGTTTGATCTATCATATAAGAAGAAGATTTATATCTAAAAAGTGGAAAAGTGATTTAGAAGTAGATGAACAAAATGTGATTTTAGTTAGCATTATAATGGAACAAAATAAAATAAAATGGTTCTGCTTTATTACAGATTGCTTTTAAGCCTCAGGGTTTGGCAGCACTGGTTCTCTCAGTCGAGCGAGCTGTCATTCGACACAGTCTGTTCTCTGGCCGTCAGTTCGTAATTGCATTTCGCTGTGTGCAGTATTAGTTCTTTGGGTTTGCTCTTGTGCTCGTGCTCGGTCTCGAATTTTTCCAGAGAAGTCGCGAATCGTTCTCCAGAGCAGAAAGGGTAGCGTAGTGACAACGGAGTGAAGTCAAACGAATTAAAAATTGTGTTGTTGACAACTCGAACCAACCATGGGGCCTGATAAGATCATTTGACCCTTAGGATCGACTCCAGGTTCGGTGGATTGTGCAGTATATCAGGTGGTACTTTCGATCGGTAAGACTTTCTATTTTCACACAAAAGGCAATTTCAATTTGAAGTCTGACAAGTCTTATCCCGCACGCAGATAACCTCGATTTCTCAAAAGCATCAGTGCACGCGATCTTTTTAGATTTTAGAAGATATGGCTTTTCGAAGGTTTAATAATACTACATTGATTCCATTTAACGAAACATATTGTGGAACGGTTATTGAAATTCCCCTCCTGGCGAATTAACCTTATTGAATTGCAAGAGAGCAAACTGGAATATACCAGGCCCCATATGCAGGTTGTACCTTTTCATTGGGCATTTTGCTCGAGAAAATAATTTCCTTATCGAGCTTATATCTCCGCTATTAATGGATTTATGTCCATATATTTCACTGACCAACTATTAATATTATAGATATGAACTCGATGTCAAAAGATATTTTGATTAACGAATAAAATGCTTATTGAATAGGGCTCGTTAAGTTGTACCCAATGAAACACATTTTTTTTAATCGATCGAGAAGGCCACACTTATGTTTTTTTATTTAGATTACAATAGATTGTGGAAGAAAGTTTGATTTTTAGGCTTTAAAGGCATAGACTTTTCTCCTTCGCCGATCGTTTTGGGAACAGGTCAGGATTTTTCTGGGAGTGAGGGAGAGAGATGACACTTGGCAGATGGTTGTTACTCACACGATGATAAGAGAAGATTGTGCAATAAGTACTGACATGTCCTGACCAAAGAGCTAGCATGTTGTCATTAATATTTGGCGATGTTTTCAATTTTTAGGTGTTAGGATTTCAAGATTTTCGACCTGGTCTTAAAAACTCTTACCTAATGCGCGTGCACAGTCAGGTTAGGTTGTGTTCTCGTCGTGATTGCATATGCATATATAGCTATAGATACACACACACATAAATATATATATATATGCATATTTAATGTATAATATATATTATAATTCCATCGTACCCTGTGGCCACCCATATCACGGTCGTGAAGCATCATAGGTTAATTTACCGCGGTTCTACTGGGAGCCAGTGTCATTTCCTTGGATGGCACGACTTGCGTTAGTTTTAAAGTACCTCTATAGGATCTTTGCGATTCAACAATTAAATTATCTTTCAATCTTTGTAGGAATAAATGAATAAATAATTAATATTGATTTACAGCTGAACTTAGACAAAATTTTCAATTTTTTGGACCCAAAATTAAAATTTTAAATTGAAAATATTGAAATAATTCAGGACCCCGTCAAATCTGTTGAAGTCGAGGTTGAAATCCCCATAAGTTTGTGTCAATCCTTCAGAATTTCTCGAAATCCTTTCAAATCTTCGAAATGCCTTGAAATCCGTTAAAATCATTTAAAATCACTTGCAATTTCGTAATTCTTTTGAAATGCGTTGCAATTTGTATAATCCTATTACGTAACGCCTTTCGGTGGAGGGGTGAGCTTTAGCGTTACACCCATGTTAAAGTTACATACACTTACTACCATAGAAAGAGGCTATAAAGCATGCAAAAAAGTCTATGCTTGGACGGCCGCTTCAAAATATTTTGAAATTTTTTTATATCTGTAAAAATTTCTTAAAATTCGTTGAAATTCTTAGGAAGCCATTGATAAAAAATTCTTTGAAATTTTTGCAATCCTGTGAAAACTTGTTGACGTCCAATTAAAACCCTTAAAACTTTGGAACTCCTTTAGAATCTCGTAAAACTTCTTGAAAATCGTTGAAATCATTGATATATTTCAGGCTTCACAAACCGACCCCTATATCCTCTATTGTAGTAGTAGTAGTAGTATACCATTAAGCCATTTCCCTTTCAGGGTAGGCGTGACACTACCCGATTCGGGTAGTGTTTCTAGGTGAAAAGTTTCTTGTAGTAAATAACTACAAGTGTGGGCTCACCACACCCACGATGTGCCAACAGCACTCAGTTTTCTCGAATGGTTACCCATCCAAGTACTAACCGCGCCCAACGCTGCTTAACTTCAGTGATCTGACGAGAACTGGTTTTTTTCAGCGTGGTATGGCTGTTGGCCATATTGTAATTGTAATTGCATTAAATTGAACAAAAGAAGTTGAAATGAGTGATTTTACAGGAAAAGTATTGAAATTAGCCAACTTTTCACTCCGAATTCAGACTCCATTCAAAACAGGAGTAGGCCGTGGGTATCTACCAAAGATTTAATTCCAGTATTTATGGACTAAAATGAGACAATTCAATTTTGAGGTTAAGTCCTGGTTCCAATGCCCTTCAAGGTAAATTTCTAGAGAATCGCCGCAATTTATCAACACAATTGTTTAATTTTTTTGCACTGTGCTAGAAGTTCAAGTTGGAATAGAAAATTTGAAAAATTTGAGGTCATCTCATTGCTGGAAAATAATAATAAAAATCAAATGATTGTATATTTTGCAGAATTTTTCATAAAAAATTCATGATTTGTTATTTCATATAATTAAAAAAATTGTTTTCAGCAGAAAAAAAAATTGAAATATTTCCATGTTTGTTCCAATTTGAACTACTTGCTCTATGAAAGGAAAATTATTTACAATTATTCTGACAAGTTACTGCGATTGTACATAAATTAACGTTTAAAATTAGCATACGAACATTTAAAAATGTTTCTCATTTTGGTTGTTATTTAAATTGAAGAAAATATTACAATTTCAATTACTTTGGCAATAGCATCTTAAAGAATTGACAAAATGACTTCATAATTTTAAATACTAAAAAATGGATGTCCACATATCAAGTAGCGGTAGTGTACTTTCATTATACACCAAACTCTCGGGCTCAGTCCAGTGTCGGGGGTTGTCTTCAAATTTTTTTTGGTCTCAAATCGGGGGGATCCGAACGTAAACAACCTGCGACAAACGTTGCAACCATTCTCTCGCCTGAGACAGCAGTTCTAGGAAGGCGGAAACCGGGGATACTGAAACCGAGAGTTTGGTGTATTCTTTTTTATATGAAATATAATTTTTGACTGCTTATGGGAAATTTAAGATGTCTTGAAAATTAACATAAATAGCATTATTTTGCTGAATTCGGTTACGATAGTTACATTCACCTTGAAGCGAATATGGGGCATTATTTATAAAGTGGTACCACCTAAAAATCGAAATTATTCAGTTCATCTTCAAATTTGCATATATTGTAGTACTATTGGTCCTTATGATATGATAAGCACAAATTCATAAAAGAGCTATCCATACGAAGAACGCACACAAGCCCATTGAAGACTCTCCAACTTCATGTAGATAAAATTAATGTATGTGAAAGTGTCTAACCTATCCCTTCGTCTACAGACAGGGCCTTTTAAGGCACGAAAGGTTTTTCAAACTGGAATATCTCGTCTACAGGAAAAGATTTGTATTAATTTTTTTTCAAACAATTAACAGTAAAATCTATTGGATCATGTAGTAGATGCTTTAAGCAGTAACCCAGAATTTTACCAGTGTTCTTTGAAAGCCAAAAACTGTTAAAAAGCTGACTCAGACTTAACAGAACCTGTCTGTAAACGGAGGGCTATAGGGCCTGAGTAGATGTATAGGGGGGTTTCTGGACCAAGATTCCTACCTTACCGACATCGAGAAGATTCTAGCTGTAGTGGTTCGTGTCCGTGCTAAATTTTTCTTGAAAGTGGTTCATGTCCGTGCTAAGCTTCTAGAACATTCTAGGGGGTCCTGATGACGTCATCATGCATTCCTACCTTACCGACATTGATACAAGAGGGGTACTGGACCTACTTTACGGACATCGAGAACATTCATCAGCTGTCGTCAGAAAATAATATTGCGCAATTCTGAATTCAGACAGCTTCAAGGTTACTTCTTATCTCAAGAATGTCGCCTAAATACTTTCAAGGTTATATTTTGCTTCGTCCTGGCATTTTCTACTGCGTAATATAGTTATTGCAAGAAAAACAAGGATGAGTTATCGCGTTTCTAACTCAAAAAGTAAGACGGGGTCTGGATACGCGTTTCAGGACGGGTTCTACGCCACGGTTTCTAAGCCACTTTCACAAGACGCGTTCTAAGCCGCGGGTTCTACGCCACGGTTTCTAAGCCACTTTTACAATACGCGTTCTAAGCTGCGGATTCTAAGCCACGGTTTCTAAGCCACTTTTACAATACGCGTTCTAAGCCGCGGGTTCTAAGCCACGGTTTCTAAGCCACTTTTATAAAACGGGTTCTAAGCTACTTTTACAAGACGGGTTCTAAGCCACTTTTGCAAGACGGGTTCTAAGCCACTTTTACAAGACGGACTCTGAATATGTATTCTCGTAGGGTCCTGATGATATCATAGAATAATATTGCACAATTCTGAATTCATACAACAACAGGTTCAAGGTTATTTCTTATCTCAAGCATTTTTCGCGTAAATACTTTCAAGGTTATATTTTGCGTTGCAAAAAAAAAAAAAAAATATCCCAAACGTGTCGAATATAATGTAGAATCTTCTAGAATTTTTA